>JABUQX010004927.1:7500-31718 GCA_015478945.1 Trachelipus rathkii
TAAAAATTAATAAATTAATAAATAAAATTAATAAATTATATTAATTATTAATTAATTAATTAATTAAAAATTAATTAATTAATTAATTAATTAATTAATTAATTAACTTAATTAATTAATTAATTAATTTCAAATAAATTAATAATAAATAAATTAATAAATAAATAAAAAAAAATAAATAAATAAATAAATAAATAAAAAATAAAAAATAAATAAATATATATATATATATATATTATAACCGTATATGACCCCGCACCGCACAGGATTACGTACCCAGCGCCCCCCCCCCTAAAAATTAAATTGATCGTAGAAGGCTGAAATTTGGAGGCTGGGTAGAGGATTCGGAGTTGGAGAAGGATTCAGAGTCGGATTCGGTTTCGGGTTCCGGAGACCCCCGGAAGGGGTGGGGTTGGGGGTCCCTTCTTGAAAACAAGCAAGAATGCTGATATGCAAAACAGAGAAGAAGAAAGGAAGATGGCTGAAAAAGGAGAGGATGGAGGAAGGAGGAGTCAGAGAAAGGAAAGAGTTGGAGAAGGAGTCTGAGTAGAGGAGTCGCGAGTTTGGCCATCGGCCCGGTGGCTGGAGCTGGTGCGGTGCCGAGTTTAATAAATATTCGTTTAGCTCCCATATTTACTCAAAAATATTGTTATTGCGAATCTGTAGATCTTCAAAATGGACGTTTATCAAGTACGTACGAGAATGTCATGATCTCGAACGAGGGGGTCCCGGCTGAAAAAAATGCATGGATATGCGTCAAGGAATAAGAAGAAGAAAGAAGGAGGAAGAAGGAAGGAAAGATAGGAAAGGAGTAAGGAATGAAGGAAGAATATTGTAAGGAAAGAACGTCTGAGAAGGAGACCAGAGTTGGTACCATGGCACCGGTGCTTGGAGCCGGGTGCGGTGACGAGTTAGTAATACATTTCGTTTAATTAATACAATAGCACATACTGTTCACTATAACTGTTCTGTTCTAACATGTACAATCCGTCGTCAATTGCATTGCATCTTGCAAAAATAACCCGTTTTCTAAATGTTGAAGACTGACATTTATTTATTTTCAATATCTAAATTCCATTTAAAATTTAATTTTTTAACTAACATCAATACTAATTATGTAGAGACTCTTACCCATTTAGGTTTACTGGCTGAAATCTTCTAATAAGTTTTGTATTTTAGCATTTTAAACTTTGTTTTTAATGGGATGCAATTTGAATTTTCTGTATTTAAAATTTATTTTTTCTAACTATTTTTTTACAATAATTATTTTACTTTATACTTTTTTGTTTTAGCTGTTTTGTACTTCAACTGAAAAAGAGTCATTTTTTCTAACTTTTTTTTGTTTTTATAAGTTCCTTTTTACATTTTTAATTTGTTTGTTTATTTTTTTATTTTTTTATTCTTTCTTTTTTTTTTTTTTTTTTTTTTGTTTCTTTTTTTATACCTTTATTTTTTAACTATTTTTTTTTTACAAGTTTTATTTTACATTTTTTTTTTTATGTTTTAATTTTTTTTATTTTAATTTTTATTCAATTTAGATTTTTCTAATTTTCTTTTTTATATAAGTTTTATTTTGACATTTTTATTCTTTTGTGTTTAATTTTTTTTATTTTTAATTTTTTAAAAAATTTTTTACTTTAATTTTACCTCTTCTGACTTTATTTTTCATCTTTTTATTGTTCTGTTTTCTTTTTCTTTAAAACTTTTGTTTTTTAAAAAACTTTATTCTTTTTATGTTTATAGCCTAAAAAAATTTGCATTTTTTACATACCCTAAAGCAGTAAATCAGTAAATCATTAAATCAACCACCACCACGCCCCCTCCTCCCACCATTTCTATGATCTATTGATCTATTTGATCTATTGATCTATTGATCTACTTATCTATTGATCTATTTGTTTTAACATAACACTAAAAACTTTTTTATTTTATTTTGTGTTTTTTTTTTTTTATAACATTTTGTTATTTACTAAAAAATTTTATTCTTTTTTATGTTTATAACTTAAAAATTTTGCATTTTTACATTCCTTAAGCAGAAAATCAGTAAATCAGTATAATCAAACTGCCCCTCGCCAGTCACCCTCCTACGCCATCATGTATCTATTCGATCTACTTGATCTATTGGATTCCATGTCATATTTTGTATTAACATCCAACAAAAATTTTATACTTTTTATGTTTATAATTCCAAATTTACGTTTTTTTACATACCCTAAAGAGTAAATCGAGTATCAGTAAATCAGTAAGCAGTAAAATTCAGTAAATCAGTAAATTCAAACTGTCCATCCATACCAGCTCCTACGCCCCGTGATCTATTGATCTATTGATCTATTGATCTATTGATCTACTTATCTATTGATCTATTGATCTATTTGATCTATTGAGATCTATTGATTTCAAGTCATATTTTGTATAACATAACCAAAAACTTTTTATTTATTCTTTGTTTTGTTTTTCTTTAAACATTTTGTTTTTCCTAAAAATTTATTCTTTTTATGTTTAATTTGCTTTAAATATTTCATTTTTTACATCCTACATGCAGTAAATCAGTAAATCCAGCTACCCTCCAACTGCCCTCCAGTCACCCTCCTACCCATCCATGATCTATTGATCTATTGGATCTATTATCTATTGATTCACGTCATATCTTCAATATCATGTCGTAAGATTTTCTTCCCGTGAACGAAAAATCACTTGAAAAAACCTTTTTGTTTTTCACTAAAAAATTTATACTTTTCATTGTTTAATACTTACAATTTTAGTTTTCTACCATACCGCTAAATCAGTAATCAGTAAATCAAAAACCCACCCACCCCACCTTTCCAACCATTCTGTTGATGTATATTTGATCTATTTGATCTATTGTTTTCCAAGTCACATTTCGGTATGAATTTTGGATAAACATCACATAAAAATCAGTTCTTTATACACTGATCAACGAAAATATGCTAACGTAAACAAAGTTTTCACACTAATAAAGCAAACATAGCAATACCTGAACTACGAATATAAATGTACAACGATAAACCTAAAGCACCTTAAGCACGAATAAACTGATAACATTAACAAACCTCCACACTTAACACCAGTAAAGTAACTAACACAGCATACAAAAACGTAACCTATTTCACACTTTTTCAAACATATCATTAACATATCAATGCTAATTTCACATTAACATGGGTAATATTTAACAAAGATTTATCATATCCTAACCTAACTTGTGTAATGAACTAAGAAATAAATGACACACACACAACACACACACCACAACACACACACATTTGCGCTTCACACACCACACACACACACACACGCATCCATAGACACTTACGCAATAGTAACACCTGAAATATTTTTTAGGCTTATCTCTTTTTATGCGACTTGTCCCCTTTCAGAAAATACTAACACGAAACGAAAATGATTTTATGCCAATAACCATCTTACATAAAGTTGATGCAATACTTTTATATTTAATTCAAACAAACCTGGTAGTCTGGCAACTGCGTATCATACAGAGGTGAATTGGCAACTCTGTATAGATTTGGGGAGCTGAGTTATATATAAATCAGCGAGCTACTCGATGGGGCATTCATAATCAAGAGCTCTTACGATCAACACTTTAAGACTCATTTAGTCAGATCCTGTTGTATCATTATCCAAGTTTTTTATATCTACACATGAAAAATTTTTTTTTCAAAAATCAAAATTTAAACAGCTAAGGTAACAGAATTTTTTTTTTATTATTTTATATATATATTCTCATTTAAAAATAACATTGTAATACATCTGGTCAATAATTAATGACACGTAAAGTAATTAAATACATTATCAATTAAGAATAGAGGGTAAATTATATATGCACATGTCTAAAAAAGTGATTCTTTTCCAGAAACGTGTTGAATATACAACCATACATTTGAGTAAAAAGCGTTCATCCTGTCGTTATCAGTGCACCGTTTAAAATGGTATGTTGTTGTTGTTGTGTGGATAAATATATTTAATATATGTAATGAGAAATACTAGGTTAAACTAATATATTATTGGTATAGTGACCTAAATTGCATGAAAACTTGATTTCAATTGTCTAATGTATCATAAATAATAATAATGACTATTTATTCCAGGCTAGTCCTTTGAGAATGAATCCCACTAATAAGAAGAGAAAGACCACTATAACAGACATAACGCACATCTCTGTAGAGAAACTTAAAAAGTCAATGGAACGTCATACATATGAAGTAAAGGTTATTGATGAAAACTTCTTCCATGGTCCAAGAGATCTTGAAGCATCGTTCGAGATGGTGGTTAGTGAAGTCATTGATGCTATATTACAAGACTTAGACTACGACAGGGTTCGTATGAGGGTTGGAATCAATTTCACGTTTGGTGATGATCAGTCACCTGACCGGAAATACTATGTAAACATCAGTTACAGGGATATATTAGATAATATTGGGGTGAAAGAGATGATGAGACGCTTGGAAGGGTCATTTCAGTCCGGTGACAAGGCAACCTTTACCAAATTCAAAGTAGTAGCTACTGTGTTCATGATAGCTAAAGGAAAAGGTGATGACTGTAAAACCGATGCATTCGAGCCCCAAAATCTTAGTTTCAAACATCGTTACATTAGTAAAGTTCATCTAGAGAAAGGTGCTGTAGGCTGTGCTTTCAAAGCTGTTGTTCTGTTTAGGAAAATAACTCGTGAATGTGTAGAGGTCAAACATATACATTCGTATACAATTGAGAAAGCTGCAAAAACATTAGCTAAAAAATGTGGTATGGAATATACAGATTCTTTCATAGTAACTGACTTTGAAAAAATCGAGAATATCGAAAAATGCCGTATAGTCGTATTCGGTCCTGAAGGTAATGGAGTAAAAATACTTTATAATCCGTCTAACGAGAACAGAGATGACCCTTTATACATTATAGGCCATGATGGAGTAAATCATTACTATGCTATAACAGAAGATAAGTTAAAATTATGTTTTGAGAATACCAAAAAGCATAAGGCGTACATGAACGGTATCTTTTGCACTTATTGTTACACTTTCAACAGTAATAATATCGCGCATAAATTAGACTGTGAACATTATGGATGTAGACAGTGCCTAGACGATAAGTGTCAAGGCTCATTTGATCACGATGGTATATTCCATGAATGTTGTGAATGTAATCGTGAATTTTATAATGCAATCTGTTTTAAAAAACATCAGGATAATAATACGTGCAAGAAAATTAAGATTTGCAAACTCTGCCTTGAACAAATAAAGGCTGATCGCTACGGTAGTTTCCAACACGACTGTACAAAAGCCTTTTGTACTATATGTAAAGAAAAATACGTGCCTAAAGAAGACGAATATCATATATGCTACATGAAAAAGAAAATTAAAAAGAAGAAAGATACTGATCCGGTGGTTCATACATGTTACTATGATATCGAGACATACCAGGAAGATAAAGGCTATGATGATAAAGGAAGAAGAATAATAGAATTGCTTCCTTATTTACTGGTATGCCAGATGATATGCGAAATGTGCACAGATAAGGAAGGTGAACAGGTATGCTCACATTGTGGTCCAAGAACAAGAACATTTAAATTAGAGACCGAAAAAACACCTGTAAATCAATTTATAGACTTCCTGATGGAGTTTTCAGAGAAGAACCCTAAGTCAAAAGTAGTTGTTGCTGCACATAATGGCGGAAAATTTGATCATCAGTTCGTATATGCATCACTACTGACACACCCAAGTTCAGATTATCAGCAGAAGTCCTATAAAAAGAGGTAATAAAATAATTTCAATGGGTTCGAATGGAAATATAGTCTTCAGGGATACATTGCTTTTCACACCATGTGCATTGAAAAGCATGCCTAAGTGCATGGGTGTCAGCGAAAAAGACAATTCCAAGGGTTTCTTTCCATATACATTTTTAAATGAAGATACATTGAATTAAAGGGCCTATTCCTGATAAGAAATTCTTCGAAGTAGATAAAATGTCAACAGATGAAAAGCTAGAATTTGAAGAGTACTATAATAAGTTTATAGGTAAAGAATACAATATTTTTGAAGAATGTGAAAAGTATTGTGTACAAGATGTTAATATACTAAGAAAATGTTTTGAGAAGTTTAGAGGTAGCTTCATTAAAGAATTTGATATAGATTGTCTAGATAACAACACAACAATTGCATCTTTATGCTTTACACTTTATAAAAATGTGTTTATGCCTGAGGAAAAAATTACTATTCTAGGTCGAGAGAACCCTAAGCCTTTCACCTATGAAGCAATTCGCTGGCTCTTGTATCAGGAAAAATTGAACAATATAGACATAAGGCACGCTCGCAACGGTGGAGAGAAAGGGTTCAAAATTAAGAACAAGTGGCTTTACCCTGACGGTTTTGGTTATGTAAAAGGAGTGAAAACTGCGTTCCTATACCATGGTTGTGCATGGCATGGACATAAAGACTGTAATAAAGGAAAAGGGATGCTGCATAGCGTATCGGCTGTTGACCGCTACAATCTCACCATGAAACAAGAAGATAGGTATAAAGAAGCCGGGTTTAATGTAGTACGTGTCTGGGAATGTGAATGGAAGGTACAAAAGACCCAATTCATTCAAGATCCTGATCATACCGATGAAAACATAAGCATTAGCGACTATATTCAACGTCTTAGCAATGATGTTGTTAACAACAGACTCATAATAGACAATTCATTGTTTGGAGGTCGCACTGAACCATTCGTACATTACTACCCTCCAACTAAAGGACAGAAGATCATGTATTTAGACTATACATCGCTTTATCCTTATGTTCAGAAACGAATGAAGTACCCTTGTGGCCCCCCGGAAAAACTAATAGGTGATAAAGTACCAGACATTGAATCATTTAAGAATGGTATCAATGATAAATATTTCGGTGCAGCTTACGTTAAGATTCTTCCTCCTCAAGACTTATACATCCCCGTCCTCGCTAAACGAGCCAAAAATAAATTAATATTTCCACTTTGTGCAAAATGTGTTGAAGAAAATTGTGCAAAATGCAATCATGATAAGAATGAACGTGCTATTGAAGGTGTATACACAACACCTGAAATTCAGTTAGCATTAGAGATGGGGTACGAAATAATTAAAATATTTGAAGTTTGGTCGTTTAAAGAGAAGGAGTTTTTATTTGAAGGATATGTAAACCACTTCTTAAAAATAAAAACAGAGGCATCAGGACCACCAAATAATATTCACGAAGACGATCCTGATTTCGAGGAAAAACTTAAAGAGTTTGTCCGTCTTTTCAGAGAAAAGGAAGGTGTCGAACTTGATATTAACAATATCAAGAAAAACCCTGGAATGCGGTTCATTGCAAAATTATGTCTCAATTCTCTTTGGGGAAAATTTGCACAAAATACGCCTACAAGAGGAGATGTAGTATGTACTAGTGATAAACAAGTATGGGAACTAATCAATCAATGTGACATTGAAGTCCCTAGCGTTATTCCAATAGGCTGTAAATATGTTGTAACAGTTGTCAAAAATGCACTAGCCGAACGCACGTCAACTGCTACAAATATTCCTATCGCATCGTTTACGACTGCATATGCACGTATAAAATTATATGAGCTACTTAACAAAGTCAAACAAAGGGCGTTGTACTGCGATACAGACTCTTGTATTTTTGTCGCTGGAGAAAACGATGAAGTTATTGAAACAGGAAACTTTTTAGGTGAACTAACAGATGAAATAGCGGATTACGGTTCTGATGCATATGCCGATTCCTTTGTGTGTACTGGACCTAAGTCTTATGCTGTTAGAATAAGAACTGCTGATGGGAATATAAAATATATTGTAAAAGCTAAAGGTCTTACAATCAATAAAGATACAAAGGATACTATTAATTTTGAAAAATTGTTAAAGTTAACGTTGATCGTTGCTCCTGAAAATAGTATAGGCACGATGAGTCATTCTACAATGATATCAAAAACCATGATGTTACAGTGAAGGCAATGAATGAAATACAATTTGATAATGTTGATAAAGATGATGTACGAGACGATGACCTACCTCATAAAAAAGCTGCACGAATAGACGAGTCACAGAATCCTAATGCTAATTTACACGGAAGTAAAAGAGGAGGGTTATGTTATAGTGTGCCTAATATAACTTTTCAGCCTGGGAAATATGGAGGTGTTAGTATTGTTGCTGGTACTAAAATGGTCCAACACACAACCGATAAGCGAATCTTTGTTAAAAATTCATGTCGCACTGCATCATATGGTTATAAGGGTACATTAATTTCCATTTAATATATTATAAATATTTATCTATGTCTAATGTATAATGTTTAATGTTTTTCCATGTACAAATATTCTGAATAATAAAATGTAAATAATAAAGTTTATTTTTATTAACCCTTGCATAAAATCATTTTCATGTTTCGAGTTGATATTTTCTGAAAGGGGACGGAGCCTAAAAAGAGATAAGCCTAAAAATATTTCAGGTGTTACTATTGCGTAATGTTTTACGTATGTGTGTGTGTGTGTGTGTGTGGTGTGTGGTGTGTGTGTGTGTGTGTGTGTGTGTGTGTGTCATTTTTATTGTGTGTGTGTGTGTCATTTATTCTTAGTTCATTACACAAGTTAGGTTAGGATATGATAAATCTTTGTTAAATAATATTACAATGTTAATGTGAAATTAACATTGATATGTTAGAGATATGTTTGAAAAGTGTGAATAGGTTACGTTTTTGTATGCTGTGTTAGTTACTTTACTGTTGTTAAGTGTGGAGGTTTGTTAATGTTATCAGTTTATTCGTTGTACATTATATTTTTAGTTCAGGTGATGCTATGTTTGCTTTATTAGTGTGAAAACTTTGTTACGTTAGCATATATTCGTTGATCAGTGTATAAAGAACTTGATTTTATGTTATGTTATACAAAATATGACATGAATCAATAGATCAATAGATCAATAGATCAATAGATCAATAGATCATGGATGGGTAGGAGGGTGACTGGAGGTCAGTTTGATTAACTGATTTACTGATTTACTGCTTTAGGGTATGTAAAAATGCAAATTTTTAAGTTATAAACATAAAAAGAATAAATTTTTTTAGTAAAAACAAAATGTTTAAAGAAAACAAAACAAAAATAAATAAAAGTTTTTGTGTTATGTTATACAAAATATGACTTGAATCAATAGATCAATAGATCAATAGATCAATAGATCACGATGGGTAGGAGGGTATGGATGACAGTTTGATTTACTGATTTACTGCTTTACTGATTTACTGATTTACTGCTTTAGGGTATGTAAAAAACGTAAATTTGGAAGTTATAAACATAAAAAGTATAAAAGTTTTTGTGTTATGTTATACAAAATATGACTTGAATCAATAAATATGACTTGAATCAATAGATCAATAGATCAATAGATCACGGAGGGTGGGGTGGGTGGTTTGATTAACTGATTTACTGATTTACTGCTTTAGGGTATGTAAAACATGATAATTTTAGTAAAAATATGACCTAAATCAATAGATCAATAGATCAATAGATCATGGATGGGTAGGAGGGTGGAGGGGGTGGTTTGATTAACTGATTTACTGATTTACTGCTTTAGGGTATGTAAAATGCAAATTTTTTTACGTTATAAACATAAAAAGAATAATTTTTTTAGTAAAAACAAAATGTTTAAAGAAAATAAAACAAAAATAAATAAAAAGTTTGAAAAATAAAGTTAGAAAAATAAATTTAAATAAAATTTTTTTTAAAAATTAAAATAAAAAAATTAAACACAAAGTATAAATGTAAAATAAAACTTATAAAAAAAAGTTGAAAAATAAATTGAATTAAAAATTAAAATAAAAAAAATTAAACACAAAGTATAAATGTAAAATAAAACTTATAAAAAAAAAAAAAAAAAAAAAAAAAAAAAAAAAAATTAAAATAAAAAAAATTAAACACAAAGTTTAAATGTAAAATAAAACTTATAAAAAAAAATAAAGTTAGAAAAATAAATTTAAATAAAAATTAAAATAAAAAAAATAAACACAAAGTATAAATGTAAAATAAAACTTAAATAAAAAAAAAGTTAAAAAAAATAATTTAAATAAAAAAAATTTAAAATAAAAAATTAAACACAAAGTTTAAATGTAAAATAAAACTTATAAAAAATAAAGTCAGAAAAATAAATTGAATAAAAAACAAACAAAAAAATTATATTAGTTAACGTTTATAAAAAGAAAATGAGATTTGAAAATATAAATGTCAGTCGTCAACATTTAGAAAACGGTTATCTTTACAAGATGCAATGCAATTGACGACATGTACATGTTAGAACAGAAGCACTTATGTGAACAGTAATGATATTGTATTATTAAACGAATGTTTAATAACTCGGCACCGCACCGGCTCCAGCACCGGTGCCGGTACCAACTCTGTCTCCTTCTCAGACTCTTTCCTTCCTTATTCTTCCTTCATCCTTCCTCCTCTCTGACTCCTTCCTTCCTTCTTCCTCCTTCTTCCTTTCTTCCTCTGTTTTGCATTCCATGCTTTTTTTTTTTTTTCAGTCGGGACCCCCTCCGTTGGGGGGTCCCAGACACCCTTTACGGACTTATAACCGTCATTTTCGAGATCTACAACCTTATAAACATATATTTTGATATAAATATGGGACTAAACGAATATTTATTAACTCGGCACCGCACCGGCTCCAGCACCGGTGCCGATGCCAACTCCGACTCCTCTGACTCAGACTCCTTCTCCAACTCTTTCCTTCTCTGACTCCTCCTTCCTCCATCCTTCCTCCTTTTTCCGCCATCTTCCTTTCTTCTTCCTCTGTTTTGCATTCCATGCATTTCTTCTTTTTTCAAGAAGGGACCCCCCTCCGGGGGGTCTCCGGAACCCGAAACCGAATCCGACTCGGAATCCTTCTCCAACTCCGGCTCCTCTACCCAGCCTCCAAATTTCAGCCTTCTACGATCAATTTAATTTTTAGGGGGGGGCTGGGGTACGTAATCCTGTGCGGTGCGGGGCCATATACGGATTATAATATATATATATTATATATATATATATATATAATATATATATATATATATATATATATATATATATATATATATATATATATATATATATATATATATTTATTATTTATTTATTATATATATATATATATATATATTATATATATATATTATATTTTTATTATTTATTTATTTATTTTTTATTTTTTAATTTATTTTTTTTTTTTATTTATTTTATTAATTTAATTAATTTATTAATTAATTAATTTATTAATTAATTAATTTATTTATTATTTAATTAATTTTTTTTTATTGTTTTCGAAAAAAACCTGCGGTTTTTTTCGTCGGGCGAAGGGCGAAAAATTCCCACGCATTCGGCAATAGGCTAACATACATTCGGCAATAGGCGAACATACATTCGCCGATAGGCGAACATTTGGCATCCAAAACCCATGCTCAACTACAGCGATTAATCGACTGAATTTTAAATAATTTTCTTTCGATTATATTTTTTAGTGTTAAAAGCCAACCAGATCACGTAGAAAGACGATTTAAACATCGATATAGGGGTAATCGATCACGATAAATCGATTGGAACCATCAAAAATGATCTACCGATCATTTAAAACCTTCTAGGAACCAAAAAAGCCCCCTTTGGGGGGCTCCGCCCCTCTTCAGGGGACTTAACCTCCGAAAACGGTCTTCCAGACCTTAAATTCGGTCTCACCGACCTTAAAAACCCTAGGTTTGACGTATCAAACGTCAAAATCCAATGAAATGATGGAAATTTCCAAGTCAGCTGCCGACATGACTGGAACTTCCAAAACCTCCGAAAATGGTTTTCAAGTCTTTGCCTTCGACGTGCAGGGATGTCAATGGGAAAAATCCCCAAAATCCTCCGGAGTTGGGGATCTTGAACTGAATTATGGACCAAACGCTTAAAAAATACTAAAAAAAAGCTAAAAAATTATAAAAAGTGCAAAAATGCTATAAAAAAGGTCAAATTTAACGGATTAGGTTGCCAGATTTAGCGACAAATCTGGCAAAACGTTAAAAAAGTAGCAAAATTTCTAAAAAAAATGGTAAAAATTAGTAAAAAAGTACCAAAAATGCGCAAAATTAACGGATTAGGGTGCCAGATTTAGCGGCAAATCTGGCTGCGTTCAGTTTGGCGGTTAGTTGTCCAGTCCTTACTACTTATGTTGCTGACATTATTTTATCTACAGTTTACCATGAAATATTTCCTACTTCAACTAGTCCAGAAATTCCATTGTTTCAGAAATTTAAATTTTTTTTTTTGCCAAAATAGTAATAAATGAAAATTACAATGATGGAATACAAGACATGTATATATAGCAATGTCTTATTACTAATTGATTTTATAGTGACATGTTACTGCAGTTATTGGTTTAAAACTTCTTGCGCTGAGAAGTCACCTTTAAGAGATTTAAATCTTTAGCGATTACTATTTGAGTACCCAATTAAAAAATTCTTTTTGGGTCTATTTATTATTAATAGTTATTCCATTATATTAATCACATTGTCATATTATCTCCAATATTAAGAAGAATAGCAGTACAAAACAATTTTATACATAAATCAAAGTAAGATAAAAGAGGTATTCAGTAAAAGGGAACTAATACATTGGGGGAAAAACAAAAGCACAAAAGTGAATAAGTTTTTGAATACCTTTACTACTTGAATGAAAAATGTTTTATTTTCTTTATTTGATAATGAATTGAAAAATGAAAGAAAATTTAAAGTTTCAAAAAAACTTGTACAAAATAGTTCAAACTTTGGTAGTAATAATGTTGCTGATATTCATAAAAAATTGCTCCTACGGACATCAGATCTTGAGATGTTTCTAGAACGGTTGTAAAAACTTATACAACTGATAACGGAAAATTCTATAAATATGTTCAAGAGATTCAAAATAAAAGATATCTTAAAATTACATCCGTCGGAATGGGAAAGCAATGAATCATTTTATAATGCGTAACTTGAAAGCAACTAATGATGCGGCAGAGACATAAATTATACTTGTTACGGATTTTAATAGCGTAATAACAAAAGATGATGAACAAAAATCATATCTATTACAAGCAAGTACTAACGGCTTAATGCTATTATATGGACCTGAAAAAATAAAAAAGGGATGTTAATAAAGAATGAGAAGAAAATCACCTTTCATAATCTTATCTATTTAATTAATAATAGTATGTACTCGGGGTGATTAAATTGATTGTGTCATTACCAATTAAGGAGATCATTCAAGCTCATATATATATATATATATATATATTTATATTATATAATATATATATATATATATTTGTATTTTTTATTTATATATATATAATATATATATAGGATATATATATATTATATAATTATATATAATATATATATATATATATATATATATATATATTATATATATATATATATATATAATATATATAATTGTCTTCTTATTCAGCTTCCAGAAATAGAGGATTCGTCAGTCAGGGCAACCAGCAACGAGACTGGTTGTGGTTTCTCGAGCGAAAGTTGTTTTACGCCACCGGCTTGCTAGGTGTCTGTCGTGGCAACCTTCCTCTTTTATCTGGGTTTGGGACCGGCAGATATCGCTACTAGCAGTGCATGGCACTTGTACGAGAAAACCTTCGTTATGACAAAATGCGCCTAAAATTTTATATTTTTATATATATATATATATATATAATATTATATATATATATATCTATATATTATAGTATTATATATATATAATTATATATATTTTTCTTATATACTATATATATATATATATATATATATATATATATATATTGTAAAACATCAATGAGAAATCCTTTCATCAGTGGTTTGAAATACTCGATTCGAAATGCATTTTATTTAAACATCGTAGATATATTCGAACAGGTTCTAAAAATATAAAAATATAACAAAATATAAAATATATAAAGTAGCAAATACTTAAATGCTAAAAATAAACCATAAAATTATACATTGGTGCATTGAAAATTAATTATTCCTGTTAATAGGTGGTTCAATAAAAAAATTTCAGTATTTTTTGGACTTTTTATTTATTTTTGTCCTTTTTTAGCTTTTGTTTGAAAACTCATAGATGTTACTTATTTATATTAATACCACATTCACACCAACTATATTAATACCTATAAATATAACTATTACCTTCTAATTACTGATGTATTTGGATTTCAGAATGGCTGAGATTAGGGTGGTTGGCTTTGATATTACTTAATTGTAGGACTGCTGCTTTATTAATAAAGTTGCTTGAAGATTGGTCACTCTAATCATATAGCTGACAAATTCCTTACTTAAATTTCTTCTTTTGAATTCTTAGCTTTTGTGTAGAGTTTTTCTTGGTGTTCTAAATTTTCTTCTGGCTTCTTTATTCATATATTAGATGATTGAAGAATTTAGTCAATTGCTATTAATTCCACCTTACTAGTTTCTTCTTTGTGAAATTAATAAGCTCTTGAAATAGATGGTACTAAGTGCTTCTTCAAATGGCTTAATGTTGATTGAATTTCAATGCTGTACTTTGCTTTTATTTTCTCAATTTGCTTTGGCAAAGTTGACAGTTTGTTGCTTCAATAGCTTGTTTGAGTTTCTGCAATAGATTATATTTGCTTGCAGTATCTTCTAATTACTTGGTTTTTCTTAATATTGGGCTTTCTTTAGCCTTTTATTCTATTTGCAAGCCCTTAATGTTGCCCCACCTTCTATTCTGATTTCCTCAGCAATTTTCTCTGTGTTGCAATCAATTTTTGCTTTTCTACATTTCTAATATTTTGGTAACATTTTGTAACCATAGTTGATGCTCATATAGTACATACACATAGTAATGAATTTTCTGTAATTTTTATATTTATTTTTTTTGTTTCCTTTTTTTCTTATATTTTAATGGAAAATATAACATATTCCCCCTTTTGCTAAGAATATTAAGTTTTCTTGTTATTCTTAGTTTCCTTAGAGTTTATAATTCTGTTGTCTTCTTGTTATAATCCTGCACTTTCTCTCAGCAAGATTAATTTTGTTATTGGTCTTTTCAAAATTGTTGTATTTAAAGTATTCTTGTCTTTATTTATTTTCACATCTACTATTCTCACTCTGTTTGAGTCATCTTTGTAAACTTTCACTATTTTTCCTAAATTCCACATATTTCTTGGTTTGAAGTCATCTATTAAAAGAACTAAATCTCCCACTTGGTGTGATTCTTTTTCTGCTAACCATTTACTTCTTTTTTGCAATAAAGGGACATATTCTTTGATCCATCTTTTCCAAAACAAATCAGCAAGATACTGAACTTGTTTCCATCTTTTATATAAGTAGCAATCTTTATCTTGAAATAAACCTGGTGGGAATGTTATATTTCCTTTAAGGGTTAGTAGATGATTTGGTGTCAAAGCTTCTAAGTTTTCTAAATCATTTGAAAATTCTGTTATTGGTCTATTATTTATAATGAATTCTATTTCACAGAACAAAGTGTTCAAGTTATCATCTGTCAACCTTATTGGCTGTTCTAAGAGTGAAGCTTGTAATATATTTCTTACAGTTCTAATGTGTCTCTCAAAATGACCTCCTTTATGAGAACTATGAGGGGGTTGAAATATCCACTGTATTTCTTTTTGCTCAAAAAATTTATTTACTTGCTTGTTATTCCAATTTTTAACTTGTCCTTTTAATTCTTTGTTAGCTTTCACAAAGTTTAATCCATTATCTGATCGGATTAATTTCACATTGCCTCTGCGGCTGATAAATCTTCTTAGAGCATTGATGAAAGCATCAGTATCTAATGAATATAACATCTCTAAATGTATTGCTCTGCTACTTAAACATGTAGCATTTCTAAATGTATTGCTCTGCTACTTAAACATGAGAATATCAATCCATATCTTTTTTCTCTTACTTTCCCCCTTCCCCTTACTATAAGAAAAGGACCAAAGGCATCAATACCAATACTTGTGAATGGTGGTATATCACATTCTAATCTATCTTTGGGCAAATCTCCCATTAACTGCTGAGTTGGCCTTGTATGGAGCTTCCTACATATTATGCAATCTTTTAGGATCTTCTTAATACTTCTACTTGCTCCAATGATATAGTATTTCTCTCTTAAAGCATTTAAAACTGTTTGTTTTCCTAAATGTCCATTTATTCTATGGTAATGTCTCATTATTAACATTGTAACATGACTATTTGGCAAGATAATTGGATGTTTAAAATCATATGATACATCATTCAGATTTTTATTCCTCCCACCTACTCTTAATATTCCATTATCATCTATAAATGGTAGGAATTTTGCCAAAATGTGCCTTTTTGGCAAGGCCTCTTTCTTTTTTATTTTGTATTGTATATCATGAAATTCTTTATTTTGTACATATTTGTAAATAGCCTTTTCTGCATCTTTTAATTCTGTGATTGTCATTGCACCTTTATTCCAGGCTTTTTTATGCATATTTTCTTTAACTCTTAAAATCCATGCTACTTTTGTTTTTAATTTCATCCAATCTGAGACAGAATGTATGAGCTTGTCTGTTGAACTTTCTTGTAGTTGTATGGCCATCACTGGTTTACTTTTTATAATTTCATCATTTTCATCATCTAATTTATTTTCTTTATTTTGCTCAGGCCATTGAGCTTTGTCTTTGTACAAAAATTCTGGACCAGTGCTCCATAGTTTATTATTCAAAAACTCATTAACAGATATCCCTTTACTTGCTATATCTGCTATATTTAGTTTACCTGGTACATAATTCCATTGGCTTATATCTGTTTGTGATCTAATATAGTTAACTCTATTGTGTACAAATCTTTTAAACCTTTTTGATTCATTTTTGATATATTGTAATACAATTTCACTATCTATCCAAAAATACTCTTGGCTTATGTTCATATCTAATTCATCTTTTAAAATTTGGTGTATGTTGACTGCTAATTTTGCTGCACTCAGTTCTATTCTTGGAATAGTTAACATCAAATTTTTATTTAATGGTATCAATCTTGTTTTAGATAACACCAATGAACAATATATTTCATTATTCTCTCCAATGAATCTTATATATGCTACTGCTGCATATGCAATTTGAGAACCATCTGAAAAATAATGTAGTTCTACACTTTTATACTTTAGACAATTTGGATTATATGGCCTAGGGACTTGAAAATCATTTAGCTTATTAACATCACTTAACCATTTTATGTAACTTTTTTTTATATCTGATGGAATTTCATCATCCCAATTAACCTTTCTATCGCATAAATTTTGAAATATCTTTTTAGCTACTAGTAGTACTGGACTAATAAATCCTAGTGGATCATATATGGAAAAAATGCAACTGAGTATACTTCTTTTTGTCAATTCTTTATTTTGTATATCTACCCTAGCTTTCATTAAATCTTTTTCTGGGTCCCAACTTAAGCCTAATACCTTTTGTGAAGGCAATTCATCTAAGGATAAGTTTATTTCTTTAAAATCTTTACTTAAGTCTTGTTTATCAATATTTTCTAAAAATTTCTTTGAATTACTAGCTACTTGATGCAGATTAAAACCACTAATTTTTAAAATTTCTTTAACTTCTTTATAAACTGCTACAGCCTCATTTTCTGATTTCACAGACTTTAAACAATCATCTACATAGAAATTTCTAAGTATTGTATCTTTGGCTAAATTACTGAATTTTTCTGCTTCAATTACATGTGTAGTTTGCTTCAAAACATAATTTGCAATTGAAGGTGAGCTCACACTTCCAAATATATGAACTTTAACTCTATATTCTTCTGGAGTTTTATCTAAATTACTATTTGGGAACCATAAGAAGCGCTGATAATCTTTATCTTTGTCAAGTACCTGTATTTGATAAAACATCTTCTCTATATCTGCTATGAAAGCATATTTCTCTTTTCTGAACCTTAAAAGGATGCCTTGTAGGTTAGAAATATAGTCTAGGCCTGTGAGTAAACTATTATTTAAAGAAATACCATTGTATGGTAAAGCTGCATTGAATACTACTCTCATTTTTTTTCTTTTGTTGATGAATTACGCTATGGTGTGTTAAATAGAATCTGTCATTGTTTAATAATTCATGTTTCTCAACTTTTTCTGCAAAATTAAGTTTTAACATTTCATCTATGTTATCACAATATTGTACAAAATATTCTTTATCCTTCAAAAATTTATTTTTTAATGAATACAATTTTGCTAAAGCTTGATTTTTGTTATTAGGAAAATGCTGATTTTCTTTTTTAAATGGTAAACCAACTTGAAATTTACCTGTAATTGTTCTTTGTAATGTATTTTCAACCTTATTTTTCCACCTTTGATCTTCAACAGACTTGTTCAGGATTCTTTTCAGAAAACTCTCTTAAGCAATATTTTTCAAATAAGTTATCATCTTCTTCTTGTATTTGTGTTTTATGACATCTTAAACTCATGAATGCTGGTATACCATCTGGTGTCGAACCTTGTAATGCCCATCCAAATGAATACTTAACTGCAAAGGGATAGTTATAATGACCTTCCACTACTTCAATGGGTTTTAACAATTTACTTTGATTCATTCCTATTAATAATCCAATTTTTGATTTTATGAAGTTGAAGGGCACATGATTCAAGTATTCTAATCCATTTATATCTTTGATAGATGGACTTTCTTCCATTTTAAAGGGCCATTTTTCTTTACAATATATATTATTTATGGTTTCAGATTTCCTCATCTCAATATCATAAATTTCTAGATTATTTAAAATGTATGTTTTTATCTTATGTTGCCCATACATAGTAGTTATATCTATATCTTTCTGAGGTTTCATATATGACATACCTAGTTCTGCAGCTAAATTTAAATCCATAAAACATGCTGAAGAATATGTATCTAGACCCATGTATGTCTTAATCACTTTATCTTTACCTTTAAGCTTTATTTTAACTGGCACTGCAGGATAAAATAGCTTTCTATTACTTACTTTTGTTTGAAAGGTTTTTGCTTCATTACTTCCTGATTCTTTTGACTCTACCTTTTTATCTTTATCCTCTAAATTCACAGTGAGTGCTGCTGGTGAGATATTTGAGCCATCTTGCTCTTTCTTTGTTAAATTGGTACTATCTTTTTCTCTATGCAGGATTGTTAAATGTTGCTTATTACATTTTTCACATTTTTCTGGTCTTTTACAATTACTACTAAAATGATTTGATCTGAGGCACTTAAAGCATAATTTATTGTCTTTAATGAACTTTGTTATTTCATCTTGGCTTTGTTTTTCTAGAATTTTGCATTTATTTATACTATGATTGTCCTTTTTACAAAAGTTGCAAAACTGTGATTTATTATTATTATTACTACTACTTTTACTACTACCATAATTCCTTTTATTGTCATTATTATTATTCCATTTATTATTATTATTATTATTATTATTATTATTATTATTATTATTATTATTATTATTATTATTATTATTATTATTATTATTATTATTATTATTATTACTTATTATTATTATTATATTCATTATTATTATTTTCTATGGTCAGATTATTTATTTTCTTTTGTATAAAGTGACTTACCTTTTTCACTTTGTAATTTGGCTTGTTTGGGTTTTGTACCAATGCCAAGTTCTCCAAATAAAGGTGTATTCATGATCCTTGCTTCTTTTTCAACAAACTTTGTAAATGTACTAAAATTTACCTTTTTATTTTCTTCATACATACTATCAACTTTATTCCTCCACTTATCACGCTGCTTGTAGGGAAGTTTTTTAACTATTCTATAAATAGCACCAGTAGAATTCAATTCATTCAAAGGAGTAATATTTCCCATTGCATTATTGATAGAGTCTAAAAACAAAGAAAAATCTGCCATAGCTTCACTATCTTCATTCTTAATTTCATTCCAGTCTTCTAGCTTTTTTAGGTATGTATTAGCAATAACTTGTTCATTTCCATACTGTTTCTCGAGTTTTTCTACTGCCTTTTTATAACTTATATTTTCATCCAAATGCATACAACTTCTTACTATATTTTCTGCTTTACCTTCTGTATACTTGATTAAATAGGAAAGCTTGTTCATTTCATTTTCACATTTTCCTTCTATATTAGTTTTAAAAACTAGCATAAAATCTTTAAATTTGGTTGGATCCTTTCCAGAAAATATTTCTGGTTCACATATAGGAAGAGGATTATTAATACTCACTTCTAACCTTTGTTTTAAAATTTCTACTAGTTTAGATTCCTGATTTTTATTTTCAGCTATACTATTTATTTTAGTTTCTGAAAAATTTACATTTTTATTCTCATTTTTTACAGAAGTATCGCTAATACTGAAAATTGGATTTTCTAATTTTTGTTCAATTTTTATAAGACTCTGCTCTAAATTTTTTATATGACTACTATGTTGGTACAAATCTAAATTTTCTAGTTCCCTTTTCTTTGCCAAGTATTGTTCATGCTCTTGTAATTTTATTTTACTTTTTTCTATCTCTAGTAACAAAGATTGTGCTATTTTGCTTTTTACGCTAGCTATACTCACTTTACTTACTTTACTTGATATGTTACTAGCACTATCTTGTGGTCTAATCCTTGGCTCATATTTACTCATATATTTTGAAATATCACTTTTTAACTCATAATATGGCTTTAGTTTTAATGTAAGCCACTGCTGTATTTTATCTGCCTCTACAGATTCTGCTATTAATTCACTACAAGTATTTTTTAAGGATTCTACTTTTGCATCTAATGTTAATTCATCAGTTTTAATTTCGAGACTTAAATCTAAGTTATTTAAGAAAGCATGCCATAATTTGCCTTTAATAGTGTTAATTTTTTTTGTAACAGTAGCTAATTTTCCTGAAGGAACTTTAAAACCTCCTTCAGTTGTTTCGGTATCATCTATATTTTCTATTTCGCTCATTTTTTTTATTATTATTAAAAAAAAAAAAAATATTAAAACTAAATATTTTTCGAGCTATCGATCATTTTATTTAAAAAAAAATAAAAAAAATAAAATAAAGGAAGGATATTATTTTTTAACACAATTTATATATACAGATAAATTCTTATATATTTCCTATATAAAAGTTTACCTATATATATTTTTTATTTATTTTATTATTTTTATTTTTGCTATTCTTATTTATACTTATTTTGTGTCAATCGGATGATCATTCCTCCATCTGAGTGACAGCTTCTGTATTCTTCATCCAAGCCTTCTTTTAATTAGAAGAACTTTGTAAAACATCAATGAGAAATCCTTTCATCAGTGGTTTGAAATACTCGATTCGAAATGCATTTTATTTAAACATCGTAGATATATTCGAACAGGTTCTAAAAATATAAAAATATAACAAACTATAAATATATAAAAGTACAAATACTAAATGCTAAAAAATAAACATAATAATTATACATTGGTTGCATTGAAAATTAGTTATTCCTGTTAATAAGTGTTCAATAAAAAATTATCAGTATTTTTTGGACTTTTTATTTATTTTTGTCCTTTTTAGCTTTTGTTTGAAAACTCATAGATGTTACTTATTTATATTAATACCACATTCACACCAACTATATTAATACCTATAAATATAACTATTACCTTCTAATTACTGATGTATTTGGGTTTCAGAATGGCTGAGATTAGGGTGGTTGGCTTAAGTGTTACTCAAATTGTAGGGCTGCTGCTTTATCAATAAAGTTGCTTGAAGATTGGTCACTCTAATCATATAGCTGACAAATTCCTTACTTAAATTTCTTCTTTTGAATTCTTAGCTTTTGTGTAGAGTTTTTCTTGGTGTTCTAAATTTTCTTCTGGCTTCTTTATTCATATATTAGATGATTGAAGAATTTAGTCAATTGCTATTAATTCCACCTTACTAGTTTCTTCTTTGTGAAATTAATAAGCTCTTGAAATAGATGGTACTAAGTGCTTCTTCAAATGGCTTAATGTTGATTGAATTTCAATGCTGTACTTTGCTTTTATTTTCTCAATTTGCTTTGGCAAAGTTGACAGTTTGTTGCTTCAATAGCTTGTTTGAGTTTCTGCAATAGATTATATTTGCTTGCAGTATCTTCTAATTACTTGGTTTTTCTTAATATTGGGCTTTCTTTAGCCTTTATTCTATTTGCAAGCCCTTAATGTTGCCCCACCTTCTATTCTGATTTCCTCAGCAATTTTCTTGTTTTGCAATCATTTTGCTTTTCTACTCTTGAAATATTTTGGTAAAATTTTGTAACCATAGTTGATGCTCATATAGTACATACACATAGTAATGAATTTTCTGTAATTTTTATATTTATTTTTTGTTTCCTTTTTTTCTTATATTTTAATGGAAAATATAACATATTCCCCCTTTTGCTAAGAATATTAAGTTTTCTTGTTATTCTTAGTTACTTAAGTTCATAATTCTGTTGTCTTGTTTCTATTTAGACATATATATATATATATATCGTTCTAAATTATACATATATATATTATATATATATATATAATATATATATATATATAAGAAATAAAAAGACGAACAGAAGCTTTGATATCATTTATTTAGGACGTTTCGAGTTTATCCAAACCCATCATCAGCTAAAATATAAATTAAAATTACAATAATATTATGAAAGTTAAAAATTAAAAATAATAATAATAAATAATAATAATAATAATAATAATAATAATAATATTAATAACAATAATTAATTAAAAATAATACCAATAATTAAAAATAATAATAATAATAATAATAATAATAATAATAATAATAATAATAATAATAATAATAATAATAATAATAATAATAATATCAACAGTAATAAAGAACAAAAATAGTAAAAAATATAAAACAATTTAAAAATAAAATTATATTAAAACTATAACCTATAATATATTACCTGTTTAGTTGACAGTCTTGGGAAGAATGTACAAAAATAGCAAAAACAACTGCTTATATACTAGAAAATTGGTTGGTTGGTACATTTTTAAAAATAAATATAAATATACATTTGGCACAATAGAGTTAATAAAAATAATTACACAGTGATTAAAACAGGATTATTAAAGTAAAATAAATAGATAAATTAAAACAAAAATAATTTAATAGAGGAGCCATCTGAGTTAAGTTGCGGCTTTGTACTATGTATAAACAGGCTCTCGAGAATCCGTCGTTCAAGTAAACCTGACGCCGAAGACAACACCTTGAAGTTATCCCTTGTGATGTCATGATGGCTCTCTGAAGAGTGGGTCCTGATGGCAGAGTTTTCGGGTGAAGTTAATGGTCTATTTGTTCTATATGAAAGACCCAGATGTTTCGAAATCCTCAGCTGCAGCTGTAAGCCAGTCTGGCCTACATAACGGGCTTGGCAGTCCGCACAAGAATAGGAATAAATAACTGAGGACCTCAAATGAGCCGGTAAAATATCTTTCATTCTGAAAAAACTATTCATTTTAAAATCATTGACAAGTATAAAAATAATTTTATAAGATGGAAAAACTTTAGAAATTGATATTTGAATGTTTTTAACGAGCTTCGGAGTGTTGGGACCGAAGTAAGGAACTTTTAGATAAACTACTTGCAATGATGAATCCACATCTGGCTGTTTAGGGCGAAAATGGTCTTCCAAGAATTTGTTAACAAGTCTATAAAATAGTTGTTCTGGAAATAAATTGAATTTAGCAAACTGAGTTAAAAATTGAACTTCTTTATGAAAATTTACCCAAGATGTTGAAAGTTTATAAGCTCTAAAAATTCGGCATGACAGTCCAGACAACTTGGCACTCAGAGGAAGGAAGCTGAAAAAATTGGTACCAAGCATAGTTGTGGTAGGCTTTCTATAGATGGAAGTAGAAAAGCCACCTACTGTACGGTGCACTCTGACATCTAAAAAGGGCAATGAGTTCTCATTCTCTTCCTCCATACTAAACCTAATATTTTGATGTTGAATGTTAAGGTAGTCTAAAAATTGTAAGGCATGACTTTGTTCTCTAAAAATCAAAAAACAATCATCAACATACCTTCTATAGAGTAATGGCTTAAAATCTGAGGGGCAGTTCTCCAACCAAGATCTCTCATGGTAGCACAAAAATGCATTGGCAAAAGTGGGACCAAGTGGTGAGCCCATTGCCATACCATCTATCTGCTTGTAAAGCTGGCCATCAAAGAGGAAAAGTGTATCAT
>JABUQX010004928.1:0-25000 GCA_015478945.1 Trachelipus rathkii
AGAGAGATTGATAGTGTGATTAAATAGAATAAGCTGTATAAAATGTCTAGGGTATTGTCGATAATATTCTTTGTTATTGTTTAATGTTTTGCAAGACAATTTATGGTTCAACAATTAATTGCATAAAGAGTTGTTTTACCTCATATTATAATATGTTGTGACACGATTTTCTGTGGTATTTATTTTCAGGAGGGCTTTTCTTGGAAAAAAGAATGATTTCTATTTATATAAAAATCATAATATTTGATTAAGCATTATATGAAAAGTAAAACTTTATTTACTAGATAAAGGACATAAAACCCCAAAAGGGAAAGATTGGAAAAGGTAACTATATCGTTGGAAGGCGACAATATCAATAGCAGAGGATGACCTTACGGGTATGAGGACAGCTAATTTGTACAGAAATGCGACCTGCTTTGTGGGGTTGGATAAAATTGTACAAGTCGAAATGCCCAATTGTATTTAGATGATCTGATCTTCACGTATACATAATTTGATTAATTAACATTTTTCTTTATCTTGCTTTCTATTATACATCACAATTTGTTTGCTTATCAAGGTTGAGTTTCGTCCATAATTATACAGGGGTGATCTTTTGTTGCGCTGTATTAATATGGAAATACACATTGGTACTTGCGTTCAATAACAAAAAGTGGTTAGAATATCCGACATCCTCAGGTAGAAGTAATAACATGTAATTGATTATCATTTATTATAGACAAACAATTCGAAATGTATACCAATCATAGTTAATCAATGTCAATAAGTTCTCGGTAACAGTCATGTTTCACGTCTGTTTCTTCTTTAGCAAGCTTACGGTTAATCTTTCCCCTCAAGATTTCTCTCGGTTCCAATGGACTTTATACCACTTCAAACATCTCTAATTCAGAATAATAACTATAATTTATTATGCCATCCATGTATCATAAATATTTTTCTGAACATCTTGAAGTATTTGATGATATCAATGAATAAAACTTCAAGATAATATTAAAAAAATAAGCAAAAGAGTTGAGATACAGAACAAAGAGGATAATTAACAGCTTGGCAATCAACAAGCATGAAATTGCGAAATCATAACAGGAAGTCTTACCTTTTCAAGAGTAACAGGAACGAAGCAAGCAAGCAAGTTTTATTATTAACTATAAGAATAATAATAAGAAAAAGAAATATAATTTTTTAATTAGTGTTAAAATATGCATTCATTCATAATAATAAAACTAATATATATATATATATATAGTATAATATATATAGTGGTAAATATACATAATATATTATTATATAAATATATAATATATATAATATATAACTATATATACTAGTATATATATAGTATATATTATATATAAATAGATCAGATAAGCAACCATCATCATCTACTCCTTTCCCAGCATGTGGGGTGAGTTCTACAATACATCAGGTCACAGTCGACAAAATCACCCAAGGCGCTTTAGCGAGATCTGCGACGGACCTCTGTGGGTATCTCGTCAATGTGGGGTTGACCATCCCCTGGGCAAAGCCTACAACCATACCCACGGTGGCCCGGCAGAACCTCAACCAACCATTATCCTATTCATGCTCCTGTTCTTTCCACCCGCGAGAACTCTCATTCCTTTACTGATCATCCATTTTTTATTCCGTCTCCCAGCCCGTCGATTCCCAGCACATTCACCACACTGTACATCCCTTAACCATACCGAGCCTATCATCCAGCTCTTTCAATAAGATCAAACCATTCAATGTTTCTCGTCTTATTTCTCTAATTACCGCCTTTTTACTACCAAGTCCTCAATGCGTCGCAATCGCCTCATTTTATAAATTCTCCTCTCACACTAACAAGCCCCTAAGATTGCTATCCGTGAAACTTTGGTACCGACCGAGATTCTATTACCTACTTATTCCAGATCAGTCATATCATAGGTGACGAAATAGTACGCCTCATGCAGCAAAGCACAGCGCACCAACTTCGTCCATTGTATCCCCCGCAAGGATTCATCGCATCCAGAATTACCCTCCTACCATTACGACTTGTAACACTACACCTGCATCCCATCCTTTCCTTATGTGCACAACAAAATCTACAATACTTCAAAAACCAGATTACTTGTTTGAATATACGCCATCACAGAACCACTATGAGCGGCACCATCAAGACTCGGTCTTGCAACTCTCACAAGGATTTTAATTGCACCAGCTACCGTCCTACCATTCACAACTTAACCTACTACACTCTGCATTCACTCTTCCCTTTTCATCAACAAAATCCTAGTATTCTTCAACTCAGATACTTGTCTAGTACTCACCCATCTTCGGTTCTCTCTTTTCCCCCTCCCCCAACCCTTTTTTTTTTGTCCCCCCCCCAAATTTGTTCGCCCCCCTTAGCCACACTCAGACACTATACAGTCCAGTTGGCATACCGGCGTTCATCTTATTCCTTTTCTGGTTAAATTAATATCAGAGATTAATAGTCTTCTCATTTACGACTTTCTCACACCATCGCTAAAATTACATCCCATTTTCATTTTATCAAATTGCATTCTATTTAATATGTTTCAATACTATGTTTACTTTGCATTGTATTTAACAATACGGTAAAACTCGTATTCTATTCTATATTTAATTTTACCAATGATTTAATTGCACAGCCACCGTTCTACATTTAGCCTAACTTTCCTACTAACTGCTATCATCACAGGTCGCATTTCCATCAAACATTATCGCAAATATTTAAACTTAGATAACTGTGCGTTTCCCACTTGTCTCACTATACCAACCAGATTATTACCGTGACTATCCTCAACCGCACCAGCCATCAGCCTAACTGTCTTATCAACCATTTATTTTTTCGAACACCATATATATAGATAATATAATATATATATACGATATTATATATATATATGGTATAATATAATTATAGTATATATAAGTTATATATATAGATATATATATATAGTACCGTTATATAGCTATATAATATAGTACTTCAGTTTACGTATCTTTCGAATGCATATTTAATTTTTACATATACATATTTAATATACGATTACTTACATATATATGCCGTAGATATATTATAATTATGATATAATGATAGTATATATATATATAGTATAATATATTAAATGTATATATATATGATATATAATATATTATATGTATAAATATATAATATAATATATACCGTATTATATATATATATATATATGATATCATATATCAATTTACATATGAGATATACTTACATATTTAGGATTATTATATTTCATTTATATATACATATATATATATACTTATATTATATATAAGTGAGGAATAATGGCACTATGACAATCAATAACGGAAAAATTTTGGGGAGAAAATTTGCTTTCCACACTGTACGCTCTGCATGTCATATTACATCAGAACTTCTTGAAATAATTTCCTGCACCTCTCAGAATTGTAGCTATCTTTTAGTATTTGCATTCCATATCAAACCTATAAAAAACGGACAAAAAAATTGCAAAGTAGATAAAGAAATTTTTAAATTCAAAAGGAAAGAAAAAAAAAGAGCATGCAGAGAAGCTTGCATTAGTCTGTGAGAATCGGAAACTGACAAAGTCTCACAGTAATGTTGAAAGTAATCATTAAAATTGAATAGTACTATTTTTTTTTAAATGAATGTGTTTTAGTTATATTTCAATAATAAAAAAAAAAATTTAAATAAAAAAAAATTATATTGTGATCAGCAGGGTGAAGTGCCAGCTCTTCAGTAACATCACATAAACCCTTTTCAAACTTCATTAAGATATTGAAACATGAGAAAACCAAGTCTAAAGATATTCATAGTTTTAAGAGAGCAAGAATGCCAAAAGCTCTGCCTCTGACTCCTTTTGCTCAAATATATCATATGATAATTAATCAGATTTGTCATTAGATGCTCTGATTGGAAAGATGTATGAGAACTTAGATGCTAATATTATGATCCATAAGCATCATAAATTCGTCATATATGATTATAAAAGCTTGTCTGTGGTATTTGGTAATTTGTTTTGATGTTGGTGATTATGAAAGAAAAATAATTTTGAATACTAACATTGTTAATCTACAACACCCTTTGGCCTTTGCTCTAAATGATGCATAGGACTGATTCAGAAAAGAAACAAGTGCAGTCTCCAATATAAACTAGTTATTAACCACTACAATAAAAGAAAAAAGTATTTTCAAAGGTAATAATAGTAATAAAATAAAATAATAATAATAATAATTAATAATAATAATAAAATAATAATAATAATAATAATAAATAATAATATAATAATAAAATAAATATAAAACTTGGTTAAAATTTTGGAATAAAAAATGAAATGTGTTCTAACCAATTTTCTAATATATATATATATATATAATATAATAATATATATATATATAATATTTTAATATTATATATATATAATATATATATATATATATAAAATATATATAAAATATATATACTATATATATAATATATATATATATATAATATATATAATATAAAAAATAAATAAAAAATAAATAAATAAATATATATATATATATAATAATATATAATATATATATATAAATATAGATATATATATATATATATACTAATATAATAATATATATATATATATAATAAGTAAATACATATATATATCAACCAATAGTTGAAAATAATATACCAAAAAAAAATGGAAGCAAGATCATTAAAACTACTACACTACTTCTACCACCACTACACTACTACTACTACTAATAATAATAATAAATATATACAGAAAACGTTAAAAATTCTGAAATTATTAAAAAAGTGAAAAAAACACCTTCATTAACATTCGGAACATATATAAACAATCACCAAATATAATTAGATAATACATGGTCAAAATATATTCCTGAAGAATAATTGTAATTTCCTGAAAGAAAAAAAAAATAATAAATACAAAAATAAGTAAATGGAAGCCATAATATAAACAAATAGTATTGAAAATTATTGAAAATGGACAATGGGAGAATAGGTATATGTAGAATAGAAAGACAAGAACTGGTAATAAAACTGAAGACAAGAAAAAGATAGCAGGACACAAATGAGATGCTCATTAAGGTGGTCACCCATCTATGACACTCATTCATCTTCCAATATGCGATATGCACCAGGTGCGGGCGGTGCGGCGTTGGCAGTCATGCAAGGCCATCAATTTTTGGGTGGGAGTATGACACACAAACTCCAGTGTCACAAGGTGTGCGCATTCAAAGGGCGTAAGTGCAAATAAAATACTTCAGTTCTGAATAATTCCAAAGGCTTGCGCTAAAAATGCTCAAAAAAATAACTTAACTTTTCTAAACTTAGAAAAACCTTTTTAAACTTAGAAATTTTTCAATAAAAAATCCCAGACAGTAATATATATAATATATATATAATAATATTATATTATATATATATATATAAATATATAGTTATAATTATATATATATATATATAATAGATATATGTAATAATATATATTAATATATAATATAAATAGCTAGCAGGATTTAATTTAGGGCAAAAGGTTGAGATATATAGTATATATATATACTATATATAAATAATATATATATATATAAAATAATATATATATATATATATATATATATATATATATATTATATAATATATATATATAATATATATATATAATATATATAATATGATATATATATATATATATATATATATATTATGGTCTTCAAAATGCGTAATATTCTTTATTTTAGAACCAATGTTTTCTAATTGTTCCAGCTGAAATCAACGGTTTGCCTTCCGGGATGATTTAACAGATTGGCAGCGCAAATCTATCGACATACTAAAATCTAACGAATAATGCTCAGAAGAATTCCACGTATAAAAGCACAAAGTTAGTTGACTTTAAGCCAATATAAAGGAAAAACACATTAAATTTTAGAAAAAATTAACTATAATATGTATAACTAGTAATTACTACTCATTATCTATCGATTGATGTTTTTTTCATTTTTCTACTACTAAACCCTTAAAAACTCTCGCAAAACATTAAAGGTCAATAATTTTATTCGCCAAATTTAGTGGGCAAGTGCCCCCCCTCACCCCCCTGCCTACGCCAATGTATATTAAAAATATATTATATCAATATAGATATATATATAAAATTATATTATATTATAAATAATACATAATAATAAATATATATATATATATATATATAATATAATATATATATATAATATATATAAATTATATATATACACGTATATATATATATAAATCTATATATATATATAAATAATAATATATATATATATAATATTAATATATATAATTATATATAATATATATATAATAGATTATATAATATATATATTATATAATATATATTATATTATATATATCTGTTTCACTCATACAACTATCGAAAAGACAAGAGTCCAGGAATTTTTATCGTAACTCTTTCACCATCACAAACAATCTCCTCTCTTTCTGTTTTTCAAATTACTGTCACACTCTCTATACTCTTCCTTGTACAATGGACACTAATCTTCTGAACTCTTCAGTCACATACCTCCTCCATTGTGAAGGGCTCTTGCAACATGACTTTCTACATAGATTCATCCTTTCTGTTCAAATTTCTGACCACAAAGTAAACTACTATGATCAATCTTACATGTACTACATTGGCAAAATATAACCAAAACCCAAATAGGTGTATCAATTAACTGAGGAGAAATAAACAATTACCAAAATTGTATCTCAGATTTGTCAATAGAACATCTGCATAGTCAATCACAATATTTTGACAATGCTTCCACAAGAATGAAGAAAAAACAGTATAAAACCTGTTATATTTGCTGAAAAAAACTTTATATATACTGAAAACTTTTAATATGCCTAAAGAACAGACATATGTAGACAAAAAATTATATTTTTCGAAATTCATTTTAAAAAAATATTTCTACCCACACAGAACCTATAAGGAGGAGGAAGAAGACCTGAAAGTATGAGAATAAGATAGAGTTAAAGAATTGACTTAAACCATAATATAAATGAATTAATATGAAGTGATATCGGGCCAAATGCCAAGCGAATAAGAACAATCCTAAGTTCCGAAATGGCGATTTACCAAATTACGAGACAAGCTTAGTATAACTGACTGGGATAAAAAAGAGTTAAAACCAACGTTATCAATGGGAACATTTAAACAAATTTTATGATATTCAGCAGAGTTTAAGATAAACCAATTAGGTGGCGAAGAGAAAAACCATTTGCATAGAATAAGAGAAAAAATAATGAAAAAGCGATAGATGTTTTAAAATATCAAGGGTATTCCGAAGATGAATTTAAAAATTATAGAAAAAAAGAATAACTTAAAGTTAATAGTAAAAAGAGAGCCAGAAATAATTAGCAAGGAATAGTAAATAAGTACCTAAAGAAATTTTTAGCTTTTATAAATTTAAAAGTAAGAATAGGACAATTGTCCAGCCAATTAAAGAGAAATTATTAGTTCAGTAAAGTCGTCCAACATTTCAAAGCTATTGCTTCAGTGTTTTACAGAGAAAATTAGATAATAGTTCAAGACTAAATTCTTGTATGCATGTAACAAATAGACTTACAGAATTTGAATTTATGTAAAGATAATAAATGTTATTTAGTCTATGAATCCAGTAAAGCTGCAGCCCGATTATATATGTGAATCTGAAAAGAGGGGTATTTCCAGCATGGCAAAGGCAAACCTTTATTTGAGTTTAAGCAATCTATAAACATTGTAGTTACCAGATACTTGAAAACAGCATATGTTGCCATTTATAAGAAAAGGAGTAGAAGATTGGAAATTATAAGGCCAGCTAGCTAACACTCTGTTGTTAAAGTCTGGAAAATTACTAAGTTCATATAGAGAAATATTTAAAGATAAAAGGATTTATAGACTCCCAGCACGTTCGAAAGGTAGCTCATGTCAGAACAACCTTTAGAATTATGAATACTTACTGAACCTGCATGACCAGAGATCCAGTGATATGTAATTTATACAGTAAAAGCTTTTGATAAAGTCCCCACATAAGGCTATGAAAAATTATTGCCAAGTGCTATAGGTGAGGACATGTTGATTAAAGAGGATTGCGAAATAAGAAACAGTTTTACAACTAAAGAATTAACATCATTGGAAATAGTAAGATTGGGCCCACAGGTTCCAGTCAGATCTGGCCACTATGCTTCATTATTTATATAAAATGATTAGACCAGGACTAAATGCAAGGTTCTAAGTTGCAGATGATACATGAAGTGCCCACCTCCATTAAGAAAAGAAGGATGCATAAAGATTCAAAGATCTTGATAAAACTCTTGGGGCATGAAATGGCAAATGAATCTAATAGTAAAAAGTGTAGGTCTCACCTATACTCAAATAAAGTTTTTTAACTACAATATGAATGGATTGCTTGAGTCTGTGGACCAAGAAAAAATTAGTGTGTGATTATAAGCAGTAATTTGCTACAGTGTGGAAGCAGAAATAAACTAATAAGATGCTGCATAATAAATCGCAATGTGTTTACAAGGCAAGAAAGTAATAGTAACTGTATAAAGCTAGTTAGGCCATAATAAGTATTTGACAAGTTTGGCCCCTTATTAAATAAAAACTAAATATGCTAAGAGAATGCAAACGCCCATAGGAGCAACAAGGCGATGATTTCTGGGTTGAGAGAGCTATGAGGAAGAGGGAAGATTAGAATTTCTGCTAGAAACGATTTCAGAGGGACATGATACAAGTCTACAAAATATTTACATCACTGATAATATGGAGACCAACAAATTCTTCATAGTAGAGCATGACCATGACCAGCGGCATAATAAGAAAATTAGAAGAAAGCATGCCAATCTGATATAAGAAAGCATGCATTCAGTAATAGGTTTGTTAAATTTTGGAATAGTCTGCCACAGGAAGTTGTTGAGGTGACTCATTCAACATAAAAAGGGTGGATGGTTGGTATGCTTGGCATGCCCTTTGTGGCTGCTTGTGGATTGTATAGCATTTTTGAGTGGGTGACTGACAGTCTCCGACAGCCCGTGATGGTTTCTTACCTGTCTCTAATCTAATGTCTAAATGAGAACGAAACAATGTGGCATATCTAAACAGTTCGTTTTAGACTAACACTCTTTAAGGTGTGATAAGATTGTCTTTGTACATAAAATATTAAAAATTACTTAATAAAAAACTTATCATAACCGAAACTTGGTCCTAAACCGAATAACCTAAAAAAAAAAAGTAAATTTTTTTGTTATAAAAGCCAATTGAAACGTCACATCGTTCAAAAAAATTTTTTTTAATTTTATATAGACTTATCTCAACAATTTACCATAAATCAAGGCTATAATAGGCTATCTCCTGAAATTGTATATATCCTAAAATTTTATAAAGATAGGAGAAATTAAAGCAAATTTCCTGGAATTTTCCAAGAAAAATCAAAAGTCCTTTTTTAAAAATATTACTACCATATATATTAATATTATAATAAATATATATATATATATATATATATATATATAATAATATATAATATATATATATAAAATTTATATAAATATATAATATATATATAATATATGAATTATATAAATATTATATATATATATATAATATATAATAATATATAATAATATATACTATATATAAAATATAATAGCCTCGGGAGGTGACTTGGACACACTTTAGTATAACTTGTTCTCCCGATTCTTTCCCCTATCCCTTTTTGGAATTTGTTTTTTCTTGGTACAGCAGTTTAGTAGTAAAAGCACACAAAAAAATTAATAATGTAATTCAATAATAATATTTATTAAAGGACGGTTCAAAATATCAGATTTTTAAGGTAAATCGATCCACCATTGAGGGAACACCATCTGTTTAATTCCTCTTTACATTATAAAGAATATTAATTTTATATTTAATTTTACTAATATAATAATTGTTTATCATATAAAAATTAGTAATAAGTAATAAAAATTCAATAATACATAAAATAAAGAATAAAAAAAGTGTCCGATTCACCCCTCTCAGCTCAAAAATTTACACTTTCGAATCGATATTTTTATATAAAAATTCATTTAATTTAATTTACTAATATAAATAACTTTTATATATTTAAATAAATACATAATAAAAATGGTCAATAATTAATAGTAAAAACGAAAAACAATGTGGTCTGATTCACCCCATCATTCAATATTACGCAGGGGAATCGGGACCAAGTAAGGCCATATTTTACCCACTATCTGTTATGGGAACAAAAAATTACTTGCCAGTTTAAAGCTACATACTCGAGTGTATACACGAAAAAATAATAAAATCCATCCACAAACAATTTTTCATTTTAAACAAAGTTATAAAAACTCACATTTTTCCAAAGTGAAATTCTATTAAGGGTATTCCCATAAATTTATATATTTTTTAAAAATATAAAAACTCTATAGAATTAAAGATAATTAAATAAACTTGTAGTACTACCGCGTCTTATTAAATGAGAAAAAAAATTTTTTATATTTTTATTTTTATTTTATAGAGAACCGAATCACCCCTCTAAAAAAGCGAGGCACCTTCCAACCTATATAATATATATATAATATAATAATATATTAATATTATATTAATATATATAATAGATATATAGATATTAAATATATAATATATATTATATATATATAATATATATATAATATAATATATATATATAATATATAAAATATATATATATAATATATATAATAATTATATATAGTAAGTAGAGCAAAAGGTGTCAATCCAATTCTGAAAATCACAGAATACTGTAAAAAAAATAATAATAATGAAGAATAGTGAAATGAAAATCGTTGCTCTCTTAGGAAAAAAAATTACAGCTCTTCAAAGTTGTTAAAAACTCCATAAAACTTTCAAATTGATGTGATCTAATTAAAGTCTCATTTCAGCCCTCTAGTTCAGGTTATGATATTTTTAGATCCGTATATATAAAAAAATCTATTATATTAATTAACAAATCTTATAACCTAAACTAGGATGGCCCTAAAACAGCACGAGCCTTACAATTTTTTTATAGAAATCTATGGGAAAATTAAAAACTTAGAGGTGTAACTTGTTTACAATAGGAGCTATTTCATTTCACTTTCTCATTTAAGATATATCCTGTGATTTTCTATAAAAAAAATCCTATGAATTTTAACTTTGAGAGCTGTAACTTTTTCTTAAAGAGAGCGATGTAAGAACGCATTCATTATTGATTTTTTAGAGTATATTCTGCGATTTCATAAAAATCGATGTGTATACCCTCTGCTAGAATTAACATAGATATATAAATAAAAATATATATAATAAAATATAATATATATATATATATATTAATATATATAATATATATATATATATATATATATATATATAAAAATAACCTATATGTATTCGCAAAAAATTTTGGCTTAAAGTCATACCCTGTACATGAGAGAATTTTTTTTTCACTATTATATCGTTCAAGGATATACTGAATTTGCATCAATGCAGTGTACAGCTCTCTGGTATAAGATCAATAATATATTATATATATATAAAATATATATATATAATATATTAAAAAACACCTTTATCATTTTATAAATAATAATTAAAGAAAAAATATACAAATAAATTAATAAATCATTAACTATCCATAAAAACAATAACAATCATCTAATTATTAGTAAAAAAGTTGCGAATTTGCTGCCAAAAAAAATTTCAACATATTTTCATGTGGCCACATAATAAAAAAGTTATAAGGGGATTTGAAATCGAGGCTTTTCAGGGAATTTAATAAAATTTTGATTGATAACAACAGGCAACATATTAAAGTTAATCCTTAAAACATAAAAAAATATATTATTCCCTGCTCAAAGGGGCCTAAAGATTCCGTTTATAGAATCAAGGTCTAGGCCATAGAAAATTGTCACCCAAATTGCCATATATTGAAACTTTAATAGATTCAAAAAAAATATATTTGATAACATGAAAGCACAAAAATAGCAATTTAAACAAAAAAAAAAAGTTTGACATTTGATGATGATCATATATTTCACCATTAGGCAAGCTTACGTCATCTTACCAAATTTCTGTAAGCCTTCTCTCGAGAAAAAATATAATCAGGTCATTATAATTCAAATAAAAATTAATACTTTAGAATGGGCGAACAAAATGTTCAAAAAATTATATATTTCATTATAATTAACAAAATAATTCGAAAAAAACACCGAATAAGCTTTTAAAAAATAGGTCCTAATAAAGGTTTTGTTTATCTAACTTAGTTCCCAAAAAAAATGCATATAATCTTTCTTACAACATGGGGTCTCATTAGTCGATTATGATAAAAAGTAATATATGTATATATAATTATATATTAATATATATAATATATATATATATATATATATATAATATAATATATATATATATATTATATATATATATATATAATATATATAAATATATATATATAATATATATATATATAATATATATATACATATATATAATAATAATATAATATATAATATAGGTCAGCTTTCATATTTTATCCCCCTCATAGTATCTTAAAAAACATTAATTGCTACGTAAAACGAAAACATGGAAGCTGTCCAAGTTTGCCCTGAAATGTAAAAAAAAAAAAAAAAAAAAAAAAATATATATATATATATATATCTCAAAAACTACAATAGCTACAGCAAAGAATACATTTTGGAATCCTGTAAAATTTTAAATAAAAATGTTAAAATAATAATTATAAAAAAAAAAATATTGGTTAAAAATAATGTAATATGATTAGAAGCCTATTTAGAGACCTTTTATGTTACTCGTTAAAATAATAGACTTTCTATGAAATTTTGCTTTTTTTTTGTTTACTAAAGAATACCCAAGGTTATACCGCACCGATGCAGGATCGGTCTCTCGCTTCCGGGGAACTACGGGGTAGACTAATTCCCCCCCTCCGGGAGGTCTCGGAACCCCCCGCCTCTGATTTGCGTGTCGCGAGGTCCTCCCCCCTCCCCTACGGGTTAGGAAAACGTCCCCCCCTTATTTCCCGTCGCTCGAGCCCCCTATTGCCGTATAAAGGCAAATTTAAAGAAATCTATTTATTTATCGAGACGGAAACAATAAAAGCTATCTAAATATCCTTCTAATCATTTACTATATTATTAACAAATAATTTTTTATGTATTATATTTTTACATTTCTATGTGAAATGTTTACCAGATCCAAAAAGTATTCCTTTCGCTGACTATTGTAGTTTTGAATATAATTTTTTTTTTTTTTTTTTTTTTTTTTTTGTTTTTTTTTTTTTTTTACATTCCAGTAATAAGCTTTATAAGCATTCCAGCAATGTATTCCGTTTACTGTAGCATTAATAGTTTTAAAGAATACATATGACTGATAATCGAAAAGCAAATAAATATATAATAATTAAATATTATAATATATATATATTATATATATATATAATATATATAAAAAATAATATTAATTATATTAAAATTATTAAATTATTATATTATAATATATATATATATATACTTAAGCCACTAAGATGGTTACTCTTTCGATTTCATTTAAATACAGCATCGATATTCAAAAGCAGTATCGATAACCCCTATAATCTCCCCACCCATATAGACCCGGTATATAAAGATCAAGATAGAAAAAACTCATAAAGAATTAACAAAAATACTACAACACATAAATATGTTAGTTATTTATAAAAAGACATAAATTAATCCTAAAGAACTCAAGGATATATAGCCACATAATTAGGTATGTCATATATGAAACATCATAAAAACTATATATTATTATATATATAAATCATCTGAGTTTACTATTAAATATAGTAATTTATATCTATCCCGTGACCGACTGCTCGTGAGGAAGTCGCGCTTATCCAATTTTGGTGAATCTCTGTCACTTATTTCATACCATGCAGAGAGAGCTGTGAATATACATATATATTCTAGTAATACCACGCATATTTTATAGAGAGCGAGAAGAAAAGCACACGCAAAAACACACACACTACACACATTACAAACTCTCAACACTTCTACTGCTAACAAACAAACACTTTACACATATAACGTATAATTCTAATTAAAACAATTTTAATGTTTTAATAAACATGTACATGTTCGTAATCTCTATAAGTATCATTCTAATAATATAACTAAGAATATTATATTAACAAAGGAGGTTCAGTCAAAGATAATCGCTATAAATAAATCACACCATCTCTTCATCTTCTCTTCCAATTCATAGACATCTTCTCTCATCAAACCTTTATCATCTCTCTCTCTCTTCATCATAATTGCTCTAAAACTATCAAACTTCTTAATACATAACTCTCTACTATATTCTACTCTAACATTCTTACACCCTATCTACATCTCTTATCTTCTCCCTTCTCATACCATCTACTAAACTTCACGTGCTATCCAGCTTCAAGGCAGTCCCCTCCTTACTTCATCCCCCTACTCCATCTCAACGTCCTCACTTCTCCACCTCTCTCTCTCTCTCTCTCTGAACTCTTCTCTATCCTCGTCTTTACATCCCTCCACTCTCTCTACTCATATCGTACTAATCATCTCTCATCCAATCCCATACAATACCACGCTCTCCTCCTCCCTCTAACTCTCTACTCTACATGCTCTCTCTACACTTTAACTCTCTCTCTCTTACTCTTCTCTTCACTCTGCCAAACTAACATCTCTCTCCTCCATTCTCACTCTCTACTCTTCTTCTCCCTCTCTAGTATGATGTTCCTCTCTCAACTGTTGTGTAATAGCTGATCTATCTCTCCTTGCCTTCTCCCACTTCAACCTTAATTTCTCTTCATCCGTAATATTACTCCTTGCCTCCCCGTTTCCATTCGACTCCCCCAACACTCTCCTGCTGTCCCCTATGATCCCCATTTCTCGCCCAATAGCCTTTCATCGGGCAATCCTTTCCCAGATGCGTTATCGCCCTACACACTACACAATTTTTTGGGAAGCTCCATCTATTTAAGGGATTAATCCCACTCTTTCTCTCCATAATTGCTAATTCCCCCTTTTTTTCCAAGCAAGGATTCGTATCCCAAAACACTATGATGTCACCATTGATACAGGGTCGATAATTCTGCAATATATGGTCAGAGAAGAGAAACAACCAATTTTCTAAATATTTATAATTAGTTCACAGTTTCAATGATAAGTTCATAAACCCTACCTAAAATATTTACAAACTAGCTAAATGTTACAATCAGTAAGAACAAAAAATGCTATCGAAAACTACTTGGATTTTTTCGTTAACAGCGCATCATAAATTTATAGTCACAGTAAACTTTTTCAAAATCCAAATAAGTTAGTTTAATCTGCTTCAGTAAAAAATAATAGAATTCATCTCACCAAACTCACAAAATCAAGGTCACGTGATGTAACATTAGTTAAGCTGACTATTTAAGATTATTGCACCCTTGGCATATGTCAACAAACCACAATTTATACACCAAAAACTTCAAGGTATCTCAATGGACGAACTGGACATCAACTCGAAGCAGGCATTGTAAGTCATCAATCGCAAAATTAGGGAAAAAAAAGATATATCAATATTATAAACATTCATAATATAAAGTCAATGGAAACAAAGACTATAACTTTCTAAATTATAGCATAATCACTTTACTGGTTACTACCAAGCAATGTCTGTAAAGAAACTAAAAAGTCACGTTAAGCAAAAGAAAAAAAGTCACTTTTCAAAAATCATAATCACAATTAGTTAATACGCACAATAGTTCCAAAATATAGTCTTATTTAGATATATCAGTACTTAATCAATTAATCCTAACACTGTATAACAATTCAAAGGCACGACTTACAAATCGTGACTCCAAACTAATCGTGAAAGTATACCAATTTCGTAAGCAAACCTTACAGTTGGTGAATGACCAACTCGAAAACGTCTTGTTCTTCCAAGAATATTCTGTTCGTTCAGTTACGCAAACCTCATCAATTTAGACAGGCAGAAAACTATTTCCTTGATCAGCGACCTTGCAGGCTTCTTGTAACCAGTATCAGGCTCCAGACTTAATCCCTACAAATATAAATTATCAAAAATCATTCTCCTTTCTTTTCTCTTTCTTCAAAACTTTTACTAAAAAAACATAAAATAATCAACTTACCGTTCACCAACGGGATATTCTTCCTTCCTTGAGATTTGTATCTTTAACTTTCCATCTGGCAACCTCAATTTCCTTCACTTCCTTCTCCTCGAGATAGTGTCAACAACCTCATCTTTTTAAATACTTTCTACCATTAACCTACCTTCGTTTTTCTTAGTTGGTTTGCTTCCCGTCTCCAACATTCCTCCCCATCCAAGTTTGGGAACCCCAAACTTAAAAAGAAAACAAAAAACAGAAAACAGCAAAAAAAAAGTTGATAAATAAAAAATTCAAATTTATCTATATATAATACTATAATATATATATATAATAATAATATATAATATATATATATATATATATAAGGTCAACAGGAAATATGGGTCGTTAAGAAAAGGGTCTATATGTACAAAAAATATATAATATATATTATATATAATATATATTATTTAACTATATATATATATGGGTGAAACAAGGAAGTACCCCCGCATGATATCTTGAAAAAAGGAAAAATTAGATAAGTTACAAAAAAAAACTTGAATAACATATATGGAAATCAGCGGATGAAATTTGTTTGGAAAAATGCAAAAAAAAAATTTTATTTTACTTTTTATAAAATTTTATATTTGCCAACAAAAACTACATAGGGTACAAGAAAAACTCAAGACAATTTAGGAATCGCGCGTATGAAATATGTATTAAAAAAAATTTTTTTTGTATAACAAAGAATAACCCAGGTAAACACGCAAAGAAGCAAAGGCGGGTCTCTCGGGCCTCTCCTGGGGGGCGACAGCGCGGGGAGGTAGGCACTATTTCCCCCCCTCCGGGGAGGGCGCCTCCGGAAACCCCCGCTCTTGGTATATTTGGGGTTGTCGCGGTGGTCTCTCCGCCCCATCCGCCCTACGGGGTATGGAAAACGTCCGCCCCCTCTGTGTCCCACCGTCGGCTCGAGGCCCCTCTAAAAGAACTTTATACGATGATTTCATATATGTGTTATTAGTTTTCTTCTACCTATTGTAGTGCAATCGATATTAAAAAAATAATAAAAAAAAAAGGTAAAATTTTTTTTTGCATTTTACATAACAAATTCATACGCTGATTCCATATATGTTTTAAGTTTTCTCTTGTACCTATCTTAGTTTCGAGATATCATGCGGGTGTTTAACTTCTTTAGTTTGCCTATATATATATATATATATATATATATACTATATATATTATATATAATATAATAATATATATATATAATATATATATATATATATTATATTATGATATATATATATATATATAATATATATATGATATAATATATATATATATTATAGATATTTCGAAGCTGGTTTAATCGCTAGATAGTTATGTAGGTTAGTAATAATAGGAGGCCTGAAGTTATCTTAAAACACGATAAATATTACCATATATAATTACAAGAGACAGTCTTCTGATTGTAAAGGGCGTTAGCTTTCGATCCGGGCTGGATCCTCTGTCCGACGCAAAGTGAATGGTAAAACTAAAAATTTTATAATTTAAATCAATGAAAAGTGGAAAGTTTAAATATAATAAAATGGTAAGAAGAATAAATTAATTAGGTATGTTTTGTAAGAGTTTTTTTGAAAAAGGTGTGGGATCAATAAAATTGTTAAGTTGGGATCTAAAAGTTATTCGCCTTGTAGTTTGTTATTAGTTGGGGAGATTTTTTATGCAAAAGGGATTATTATTTATTATTATTATTATATTATTATTATATTATTTATTATTATTTATATTAGTTATATTTATTATTATTTTATTGTTGTATTATTATTATTATTATTTATATTATTTTTTATTATTTTATTATTATTATTATTATTAAGTTATTTATTATTATTTATTATATGTAAACAGGCTCATATATTATATATATATATATATATATATATATATAACTATAAATATATATTATTATTATATATAATTAATAATATATATAATATATATATATATAATATATAAACATGCCTGAATTAATTATTTGGTTGTTTTTGTCTTTAGGGGTTGTTGAGGGTACGAGGTATTCTAGCAAGAGCATCTAAAGAAATCTGGCATGGTAAAGTGATCTGGAGGGTTGTTCCGCAGCGACCGTATTCTCTGCATCTGAAAACGAAAACGAAACTTGTTCTACACCACCTTTTATCCACATATCATATACACATACCTTATAATATCCACACCCTCTTCTAGACAACATCTTACAGACATCCCTATCCCTTATATCCCTAATGTGTGGGCGAGAAAGAAATTGGGCCCACAGCGTATGTCTGCGCGTCGTAGAATGTCGACTTAAAGGGAGTGGAAGCATCAAGCTCTAACTAATAGTTATCTTTTAATAAATGGATGATACTTACCATTTGTAATGACTTCCCTTAAATACTGGCCTTCTTTCTTAGCATTATAAATGAAATATCCATTCTTGTTATCCTTTGGAAGAGATTGCTAGTTTACCTCTTCAGATATAAAAAATCGCAAAAAAAATTCTGCCCAGATGACATAGTTTAACAACGGGAATAGTAGTTTCTAAATGAAGAAGCATACAACTTAGCGAATGAAAATCTTTTGAAAAACCAATTTAGACAAAGGAAATATTTTAAGTCACAAAACTACAAAAACTTCGAAATCGGATATTTAGTCCTTTTAAATAATAAATATAGAGTAGGAGTAGGAAGTAAATTAAAACTCAGATGGTTAGGACCTTACCTATCCCTTAACCACGAAAAGATGTATAATTGGTAAAATTGATGTCAAAATTGTACCACAAAATTGAAGTTGATTCTGGGAAGGCTTACATTACAAACAAACAAAAACAATTCAACATTGTTGAATGATTTGAAAATACCTAGTGAGCAGCCCATAGATCTCTATCATAATGATGTCATCATCATTGCCGACCGCAAATTCCGGTGGGAATATTCAGAAATCACGAAATATCCTAATTATTTGCATGAGGTTGGGATTCGTGATGGTTCCTCAGACAGAATTTTTAATATGAATTTGGGCATGCGGAGTGTTGCAGCAAAATTTGTGCCCAGGCTGCTTTCACCGTAACAAGAAGTCCTCCGTAATGAGATCGCATAGGAGTGCAACTCCAGTTTCTGGTATAATATTTCTTCACTTAATCGCAGAAATTGACGATGACGAGTGAGTCAAATCACTAAGTATATATATATATATATATATATATATATATATATATATATTATATATTATATATATATATATATATATATATATATATATATATATATAATATATATATATATATATATATATATATATATATATATATATATATATAAACTAGTTAGTCTACTAGTGGTTGGACATTATTAATGGGAAATCCAGATTAAGTTTAATATGTTCTTGTGCGTGCGTGTGTTGTTAATTGTTTCTATATAATATTTTTATATATATAATTATATATATATATAAATATTATATATATATATATATATATATATATATATATATATATATATATATATTATATTGTGTGTGTGGATTTGGGCCAAGCACCGGGAGGTCGTGCACCGCACAACCAGTCTTTTTTTTTTGGCACCGCACCGATCCTTATTATACACTCATATATTTTAAATCCACCGCACGGAAACCCTTATACTATTAAATAAAATATTCCATTCTGCACCTCACCACACTGGTGCATCGGCCAACAAAACTCATACTTGAGTGTATGACGTGATAAGATTTGTAAATATAAGCGAAAAATTCTTATTTTCAAACATAGAATCAGATTGGATATTACATGCTTAGGATCAAAAAAAATTAATTAATTTATTATTTAATTTTTTATTTGTGAATTTGATTTTTTAAACAATTCAGTATATATATATATATATATTATATATATATATATATATAATATATATATATAATATATATATATATATATATATATATATATATATATATATATATATATATATATATATTACTGATAGATTAAGTGTAAAAAGTTTCTTACTGGAGGGCCTTTGGCTAGGCGATTGTATTTAGAGCTGCAATTTTCTATTGTGGATTAAATTAATTCAAGATCTTTGTTCTGCTTTCATTGTTTCTGTGCGGAGGCATTGTCTTATCCTCCATATTATCTTAATATAGATTGAAATAGGAGCGTATTGAGACCTAGCGTAATCACCACATATAATTCACACGATACCAGAAATGCAATGAAAGCTCAGATAATGCATAGATCCCACAGTTCTTCCCATAGTATTCTTGCTCTTGTGCACCACCCATGTTCACAATACTTTAGCGAGTAGTTTTTTTTGTCAGTGTTTTAGGCAATAGCACCGTCGATTCCACGAGAGCACTCGGGCACCTCCTCTCCGAACTTATAAATAGGAAGTTCTAGATACCAGAGAGCTTCCAATTCTCCAATATTTTAATATCCTCCCGGCTGGGGCGAATATGTATGGTGTAAAGAGAACCAAAAAGTAAATATTCCAGGTTCTCATTAAACATATAAAATCTAATAGCTCTATAGACAACTAAAAATAGATACTCTCAAACACACACTATGGAGATGATACGCCAATCTTCTAAATAATAAATCTGATTTAAGCTGAGAGGTTATATAAAATATCAAATGAATAACGTACAATGCGATAACGTCATATATCATTATATACTTAACTAATCACAATTAAATAATACTAAACAAGAAAAGTAGAAGCTACACTGATCCTTAATCACCTCGGTGAACATACACCACCACCATGCTCTGACTGCAGTGGTTTACTATAGCTTATTTTAATTCATTTACCGTTAGTGATACTTTAGTCTTTGACACAACTTAAATAATTGTACAACTTACCGTTCTCAAGGGCTTAAAATTTGATCAATTTATAATTTCCCTGTTGTCACTCCCCCACCCTGATTCAAATATGAAATATTTGTCTGCTGCATCATAGAATACATCACGCATTACTATCATCATCAGTATCAACATAACCCAATTACCATCCCACCCCTCTATTACTCATCACTTTCATCTTTATCACTATCAAACCCCCATTCGCCATCCCACCTCTCACCCACGCCCTCGCACTCAATATTGTCGTTATCATCGGCTTAGACCTGAATTTCATTACTAAACATTTATGCAAGGATGAAAATGTTATATTTATGCTTACAAAGCATTCCGCATCTTCACTCGCCCACAGTCTTACAGCAGCAGGATCAAACATCGTTTGGGCTGCATGTAGACGACAGACAACCCCATGGTGGGTCCCAGGGTGCCCACATGTCAACCGCGAGAAGAGGAAACTGTCCAAGGAATTCAAAGTTAATTTGAACAGAAACACCATGACCATATTCAAAGCCATAGATAGCTTCATAATCTTTTAACTTTTTGTGGCGAAATAGTTTTAATAGCCTCAACATAAAGGTAAACAAGCCATTAAACCCGGTACCTTTGAATTACTTTCTCAAAAGTCAACCAACGTGAACCACAGAGTACTTTGTTATTGCCAAAGATATACTGGTACACTATTGCAGTGCACGAAGCACGCTCACCGCATGTTATTGATGTCGTTAGGCTTTCTCAGTCATTTGGACTAGTTACTCATTATGTTCACACACCTCAGCTAAGATCCCGCCACAACCCTATAATTCCCAGCACATCCTACAGCGAGTTTCTCCACTATCACCATTAATTACTATATGATGGCAAATTGTCAAATCACACAGATGCTCTTCACTAATTAAGTAAATGAAGAAGTATGTTACTCTACTGGACTATAACGATCAAGCGAGGACAGAGTGAAACCGCTAACAGATGAACATTAGGTAAATAATCCGAGACCGTCTGTACCGAGTATATCTTCACTAGATATTAATTTCAGTCATTGAGCCAACCGTGCTCTGCCACAGGAAAGCGCCATTGTTGCTTTCTGGAAGTTATTCGCTTGCGTATAGAGTCCTGACTGGTAGATCAGGAGTAGTGTTCTCAGAATGGTGACACAGGGCCAGCGGCACCCTGGAGTAGCGATGCTGTGCCGCGCACAAGTGTATAACAGGGGGGCCGCAACATTTACGGATATGTAAGACAACACGTAAAAAGAAATTTGGAAGTGTTTGAAAAGCTCAAATGCTATACTAATCGGTTGTTTGTCATTCTAAGAGATACAATATTGCCAGGTTCACAAAGCGACCCTAATTCTAGCCTATCAAGTGCATCTCCGCTGGCTTTTGACCCTTGTGGTAGGCTATGCATCAACGCCTCACGCCCATATCGTCTGTGTCCGTCAAGTTAGTGCGGCCTCTTATTATCTTGCCAGATTAATCTCAGTGAGTGTGATGGAGAAATTTCAGGGAATAAGATGGCCAAGAAAGAGAAGAAAGACGAGTAGGCAAGCTTCCTAGTTAGAGTTGTCAGATATATACTATATGTACCTGCAGACCATAACTGAGATGTACAGACATCCGCGGATACTATTGCCGAGACTTAATTAGACTTGCCTGAAGATGTTGTTATTAGAGCGCCTCCCTTTAAGCAGTCTCTCAGACTATGATGCCTTATCGACAAAAATAAAGTCCTCTCGATGACTGTACGGCACGCACGTATCTAAAAAATATTACACATCGTCCCAGTTTAAGTGTGGCACACGAGAATTAACACAATTCAGAGGGCCAGGTACGTATCAGAGGAAAAACTCGACCTAAAGTAAAGAAGAGGTCGAGAAACGTGATTTTTTTTAGTTTACAGCTTCTCGATGAAAGTACCGACGTAGCGGGACTTGTCTAGTTAATCAATACAGAGTGATGTGTGATAGAGAATAAAAATGCCGTGACCCCATCAGCGAAATGTCAGAAAGTAGTATATGCATCACAGCATTTTGATAGCGACTAGAGAGAACTCTCGAGACGTAGAAGTGACACCAACTGAGCGCGAACAAATTTGCAATGCGTGATCGGGACTAAATTGCTGATACAAGGAAATGCGTTTGGAATGAGTAAGACTGTCTATATGGTGCGGATAAAAGCGGACAGTTGCGAAACTCGCATACTACATGTGGCTCACTCATTTAGCATGTGATCGAGGAAGCTGCAGTACGATGCTCATCGGTATGGCTAGCAAGTACAACTGGCGAACCAAAGCGGAAGGTCGATGTTCTAGATAGTGACCAAAGTAGCAGGAAAAACGCGCCAGGGTACCAGCAGTCAGTGCACGTTTGGTCAACATAGCGAACAACTCTTGCCTGAGTGCAAACTAAGTAAAGATCTGCACAACGATGTCTTTACAGATCTGCGACCTCAGATGAAATGACTCGTTGAAAACATTCCACAATACCTAATGATTCAGAGAGCACTCACACCCGCTTTTACAAGCACTCGGCCTTTAATAAAGAAAAGCTCTCACCCGTATATCGACCGCCGAGACAGTACTGGCACTGAATCAGGCTCAGCGTTCACATTCACTGACGCAGCTCATTAGACAAGTTAATCACAAGTGCTGGTAGGGCTGCTACTAGATAGCCCGGAGCAAAGATTATTTGGAGACAGGACTGTTCTCAGACTAAACAGAAATGCTATAATGTAAGATGGCACAATTAAGTACAAGCGCCGGAGAATGTGCCACTTTTCCATTCTCCGTAGTTTATATATTATTTTATATGGTAATTTACAAAAAGAATTAACTCCTGTCATTCGGGTGCAGAGAGCTAATTAGAGGAGTCTGCATAAATACCTATTCGCTGATCATATACTCGAAAAAATAAAACTACAGGAAAACACTACTGACATAACACTCTATCTTCCAAGGTAATGAGTGATGGAACAAGACATTATCTGTATGTAGTACAATATCGAGATAAGTCCATTTGCGCATAAAATTTTTTATTGATCATGATAATTATAGAAGCAAGTGAGAATGGAATAGATTCCAGAAGACATTCTTCAACTTTCACCCGAGTATGGATATGTCTTAGAGTGTCACACAGAGATGTGTATCGCGAAGAACAGAGAATGAGAACCATCACATTGGTCAGCACGAAGTATCGGCTGCACTGGCTCTCAGAAAAAGCAATTAGTACTTAACTGACCCACATGGAAGCGCTATAATTGGCAATAGAATAGAACATATTGTTGACTAAGTAGTTGTTTTATGACCGATTACTTTATTCAAGTAGTTTAGTCTGGTTGATTCTACCCTGAAGAGAAACTAACAACACTAATTGCGATCAGATGTACACCGAAGACGTAAACCACAAGTTGACTGTGATGGTGACAAAGTATGTTAAGCTTTAAAGAATAATTTGAAAGAAAATCAGAGACTAGTGATGAACAACGGGCGAGCGATTCCTGAATAAACTGTGTGACTGAAATCCACTGACACGCAGGCCAGACAGAAACTTAGTTATGAAATGCAATGTACCCTAATGCAAAAAAGACTGAATGTACTCCCGTCTGCAAATGATACTCGCGACTAAAAAAGGTACTTGAGATGCGTACTCTCTAATCCTTTATGCTTAACGAACCGAGAGTCCAACGGCTTAATATAGACGATAGTGAATAACTTATACAATAAAAAAAACACATAATTCGAGGGTGAAAGGTACAACCATATGTATACAAAGGAATAGAGTAGTGAAATAGTAGTAAAAAAGTGAGCCACAAAAAAAACGGTAACAGCCGCCACACTCCACAAGGAGCTTAACCCCGAGGAGGGAATGAAGGGTGTGAACATAATCATTCACGAAAAACCATTACACCTATACGTTTCAACTCA
>JABUQX010004928.1:32500-42500 GCA_015478945.1 Trachelipus rathkii
TAATATATACTTTTATTCGAACAAGATTTTGGTGCTTTTATTAGACTTCTTGTGACGTCAATGAATAATATTAGATTTTTTCCTTAAGTCATTATACATTCTCATTTCTTCAAAGGCAAAAAAGAAAAAAAACATCAAATGGAAAATAGATATTCAATGGAAAATATTAAAAGATGAAGATGAAAACAAGAATAAAAAATTGCCAGGATTCATTAGAAGAATATTTTAAATCAACAGGGGCGTTTTCATTTTCTTTGTTTGCTTCGTACTTTATATTCCTTAAAACTTTAGTGGAAGGAGTCTCTGTCAAGTTCCCAGCTAAAATTTCTTTCTCTTCACATTTAAGCCAAAGTTTGTGATAATTTTGTGGCATCGGTATTTTCCAATTCGCTTTCTTTAATTTTCCTTGCAAGACCTCTATGGGGTCTTTTATAAATTCCTTTATCATGGTAGAATTTCACAATTGGTTATACTTGCATTCTTATTACCTTTTCATTGTTGTATACATTGTAAAATAGAAACCGAAAATTCAGACAATTTGCAAATTTACAGCTCGCTAAAACCGAGAGATCTTGGCCTCTTGTATTTTGGGAGTTTATTTTTTTAAATTATTTTGTGATAAAAATAGGGGACAAGAGGGGACGATTTCTCTAAAATACTGATATAATTTATCAGTATATTTTTCAATTAATTTTGTATTTGATAAAAAAAAAAAAAACTTCCCTTTAAAATTGTGCAAGATCAATCCACAATTTTTTTTTTAATAAAATTTTATTATATATATATATATATATATATATATATATATATATATATATATATATATATATATATATATATATATATATATATATATATATATATATATATATATGAGAGAGAGATTGTAAATGCAATTGCAATCGTAATGTAAATAAATTTACATTTATATATTTCATCTAAAAATGTAATTTTCACCAAAGATCCAGTAATAATCGATCTTTTGTTTCTTTATAAAATATAAAGATTAAAGCAAATTTCTGCGTATGGAGTTTTAGTATACTTAGTCAACACATTTTTAAGTAATTAAATATTGAAAATTAAAATAAATCGTTAAATATTAAAAATCTATGGCAAGATATGTCAATTGCAATGGCAACCCTTTAACTCGTAAAGCCTGAACATAGGCTTTAGAGGACTTTCTATAAAGGTTTTATTTTTATCACCTTAGTACATTGAAAGTAAGCTATATTATATTGTAATCTATTTCAAAGTAACACCAACACATTCTGGCCAAAGTCTAAGCCGTCAGATGAGGCCTTCCTTTGCTTCTAACTTTCTAAGGGCTCATATAGAGAAACATATGATGATATCGAGCTATAAATTATCCTTTTTTGTTTTCAATGCATTTTAACCTGTTTTCAATAAAATGTACTTTTATGTAAAGTCTTTCCAAAGATGCAGTAAGATTTCGTTCGACAATAAAATAAAAAGTACTATTTCTAACATATTTGTTTTTTAAAAGATTCAAATCCATTTCCTCAAATTTTGGTAAGACCTACAGATCTGAACCTTTCTGTCCATTTCATTACATTAAGCCCCAAATATCTACACTAGTCCAAAGTTGATATCGTACAGAAAGTTGAAAATCGATTTAACCTTATATATATATATATATATATATATAGATATATATAATATTATATATATATATATATTAGATATATATATATAATATATATATATATATATATATATGATATATTCGTTATTACAGAGCGCTAATAGAGCTTGCTCACTAACAGGAAAAAGACAAAGCAATAAGCGAGAGAGAGACATATACGCTCCTACGCATTATGTACGAAAAGGTTCGTGGCTATATTTTATATCTATAATTAAATAATCGTATATATTATATAAAGTAATAACAATAATAAAATATAGGGCTATATATATATATACTCTACAACTCATATGATGGACACACACATTCCAATAACATATTTACGTCGAATAGATAATAACTTAAAAATAAACATAAAATGAATTGAAAAATAAATCAATTTGAAAGGCAATAAAGAAAATAAAGTATATTTAAGTTTCATATTATAGTCATATTAGTATATATATGTGCTTTCCATTAACACATATATATGACAACGCACATAATATTAGAACGTTTTATCGGAGGCGATGATTCCACACTAAAAAATGTACTCTAATTTTCGCTGTAGCATTTAGGTTTTAGATATATTTTTTATTCCTATTTTATTTATTATTTTTTTTATATATTTAACATTTTCCGCCCATTAAAAATTGAAACTAAGGCATTCCCAGCAAGTATTCCTTTCCTGTGGCTATTATTATTTGAGTTATATAAAAGTATTTTTGAGAAATATGGTAATTATGATGTATGTAAAGCATTCCTCAATATACCAATATATAAATCACTCCATACGTATATAATGAAATAACCATATAATATATATATAAATTAATATTATATGATATATTATATATATAGTTAGTAATAATATTTTTAAGTATATTAGGTACATGTGAGCTGGATGCACCACGCACAAATCTTGCAGTAGTTTTATTTTATATGTTATTATGAAGTTAAAAAGATATGCCAGTATATAATGACCAGAAATTGCTTCAACGTGGAAGCTCAGATTCTTTCCTTTTTTAAATTTTTTATAGAAATTGCTATGGAAATTATTTGTAAATATTAAGTAAATAATTATTTTCTTAGGTTCGAATTTTCGTTCAAATAAAAATAAAATATACATTAAGTTTTATTAATTAAAATTAAATGATAAATACATTTACAAATAACTTAAAAAGCCAAATAAAATATCAGAAAAACGACCAGGCAGTAATTAATCTCGAAAAGTAGGACCACTATACAGGAAAACCAAATACAATATTTTGGATCAGCGTATAAACTTATATACCGGAAGTAGATAAAAAAAAAACGAAAGAATACGACTTACAAAAAAAATAAATTACATAATTTGAATCAGCGTAAAATGTATATTATATGAGCAAATCAATTTTATGCAATAATAATAAACTAACGACAAACTCCAAAGAGTAGACCACGTACATTAGATAACCAGGAAGTCGGTATAGGTACTCTCTACGCCTCTAGGTGAACGGACCGGGGACTTATGATCCACCCCTCTGTACCCATCATCGCGCTTAGAGCCCCCTAATGGAAATAATTCCTTGAACTTCAATTTTAGGGGCGCTCGCAGTCTGGAATGTGGGGACAAGCGGGGGAAAAACTGAACTAATTTATACATATAATAAGCTTTATTACCGCTGATCCAAAAGTATTTGGTTTTTCCTATGTAAGTGTCATACCATATTCGAGATAATATCTCCTGGCTATTATACTGGAATTATGCCCTTAAAAAAAAATAAATATTAAACTGGATAAAGTTTATTAAAAGGACCAAAATCGTACAAAATATTTTTATATCACTCTTACCTGGCCTCTCTCTCTCAACTGTCCTTTGAATACCGATGACGACAGATAGAATATATTATAAATAATATATATATAAGTATATGTATATATATATATTATATATATATGATATATAGTATATATATATATAGATATATATACTATATATATTATTAATATATATAATAATATCTATATTATGAATAATAAAAAGGAAAGTAAATTTAAACTTTAACTGCTTCACCTTACTAAAAATCAGTAGAGATTTATATAAATTTTTTTATACAGTAAGTACATGAAAATTAAAACAAAATGTAAATAGATAAGCACTAAAATTTACAATGGACTCGGAGAAACGCGGGTCATCCAGCTCACATGAACCATATATAATATAGTATATATAATATTAAATATATAATATATAATATATATATATATATATTAATATATATATATAATATATAGTAATATATATATATAAATTTTAATAAGTATATATAAATATAATAATATATAAATATATATATATAAAAATATAGAGCATATATATATATAGTAAAACTTATTGAACAAGAATTTATAAATAATTAATTCACCAACGTTACGATGCGTGAGCTGAAGTAAAACTAATCACACCTTTTGTAAATGGCAACATAGAACCAAGACCATTACAGATTACTAATCAGTCTAACTGTGAGGTTGTAGCGTAAAATTAAAGTACTATATACAAAATGTAACTTATGGGCCTAGCTTCTTATTGAAACATTCCTTTTAGATCAATATAATTCATGAATTTTATTCATCGTTGGTCATATTTTTAATTATATTTAGGTGCGTATGCGATAATATTTCTAGGAAGATTTTTACGATATTAATATTCAAGCAGTATATGCCTTACGATATTGTCCCCGAAAGAAAGATATTTAAATGGTGGAACTCTATAAAATAAAGCTCACAGATGGGAGGGGTTACATTCCTAAAAAATTGACCAATCAGCACCATAGTGAAAAAGAACAATCTGCGAAAGAGTATAGACCACGACGCATAATACCTCCATCATGATATAAGTCATGAAAACCATATTTACATTAGAACAATACATGCAATTACGTAATATAATTTTAAAATTAAGAGACTTTTAATTATAATCGCTTAAATAATCTGGGTAAAAGGGTCCCATAAAATTCCTTTGTTTATTTAAAAATAAATCAAACAGAAAACCCAAAATAAATTTTCTATAATAAGATTTAAACTATATACTATAAAATAATATAATATAATTATATATTATATTTTAATATATAATATAATAATATATTATATATTTATTATATTATATATAAAAAATAATATATACAAATTACATATATTATAATAGAATATATGTGTTAATGGTGCAACACAGAAGTCTTAAAGGAAACTAATTAGAAGCTTACTTATTTAAGCTTATTTATGCCCATGCAACCCTCATTATTATTTATTTTCTGCTATATAAACCCCCAATACCTTTCATTCCGTTAGGCCATATTACTTACATGGAAACAAGAGAGGTCTCAGAAGTCTCATAAAGTATATAAAAGTTTATTCATTTCCTCAACCCCCACTATCATTCAATCCCCACTTACACCTCTCACCCTGAGATTATATTACTTACTAGGAGACATTTGAGACAATCTTTATTTTTATAATAAACTCGACCGTCGTCTATGCCTGAGGTATTCCAATGGTGTGGACATAATATGTGGTAGATCCGCCACAGGTCCCACTTGTCTGGTTAAGGGTCATCCGATTTGTAATTCTTCCAATTCCTCTTCGTCCAAATGTAATAAAGGGAGATTACTATGATCTACTTGAATGTTGCTAGGATCTCCAAAAACCTCTCCCACTATCTGATAAGAATATGCGTGGGTTTTTGTCAATGGAGAGTTATGAGCATAAGGAATTATCTGATATGGGGTAGTGGTAACTGGAGTTGCTGTCGGTGGGCTGAATCCATAAAATTCTCTGCCGGGAGTACTACGAGAAAGATCAAAAACGAAAGAGGGACTCTCTAATGTTTGAGTTGAACATTCTACTCGTTCGTTAGTATCATTACTAATCTTAATAGACTCTAAAATGTTAGGACTAGGCCTATCTTTAAAAAATGAATTTGGACAAGACGCACCCTCTAATTCCATTAAATGAGTTCTTACTTAATTATTTCTTCGGAGACACATGAGGTTGAACAAGCCGGTTTTCTGAATAGGGAAAGTAATATGAGAAGGATATGTATATGCATACATATCATAATAGTCTAAGAAAGGAGAAGAAGTCTCACAAATAGTAGTAACAATAGTATTACTAGCAATAGTTCTAGAAAATCCTGTAGGGACACAAAGTATAATTTCCGAACCCCCGAAACTCACCGCGAGGATTGGAGTTTGAGATAAAACATCTGGAACCACAACGAAACTAATTCTTCGGGAGACGCAATTTGAACAATAGGAGTACATGGATCCGTTTATGAAGAAAAACAAGGAAGAAACTCAATAGATGGGATGGGATTCCCCAATCTAAATTACTGATATTCAGTTTCTTTAATTCTTTTAAAAAATCAGGTAATTTCGAGAATAATTCTGAGATTGGGTTGAACTGCAGAAATTCCTCGAAATCATTTTCTTCATCTTCCTCTTATATTGGTGAGAAACTATGATCAAATAAACTAGACTCTCTATAAGAATCATCGTCTTCCGAGATAATATCAAAGGGATCCGATTCATCTTTCTCTTCTACAACATCATCTTCCTCTTCTACAGCATCATCTTCCTCATGGAAGAATTTTTCTCGCATCTCTCTGTTTCGAGCCATGTATTTCCGGAGATATTTGGATATATCAATCCACCCTCGTAAATGAGAAAAATTACTTTCTGAAGTCTACTAGAGGGATTATTGGATCGTCTAATCAAATTTGTTATCCGATTAGGGTTTACTTCCTCTACATTTGCTTTGAAATTTCATCATTGTGCTAGGGCCCGTTCGGATGGCTTTTCGCAACCTTAAGACCCACCTTATAAGGTTTAAAATTAGTACTGCCTTCTTTCCAGTACTGTGGAAAGCTGTGTTGGAGAAAATCTGATGGAGACATATTCAAAGCGCAATGTTATGTATTATTGTAAATTAAGATCGAAGATAACAATTCTTCATCCCAAAGTGTAGGTAGTTCTAGACTTAAGCACTTAATAATCTGAATGACTCTACGGTTAAACCTGTGGCACACACCATTACTAGCTGGATGGAGTGGAGGCGTTCTTATGTGCTTAATGTTATGTTCATTGAATATATTTTGAAAAATCTGGGAAGTAAACTTTGTACCGTTATCCGTAGGAATACGATTCGGTATTTTAGGTAAAAATGGAAGAACTTGGTGTTTCAGTTCCTTTGATAGTGTGAGACTCGCCTTGTTAGGTAAAGGTACAACTGAAACCCACTTGGATAAATGAGTACCATGCAATATTTATTGCCTTTTGTTGTCGTCGGGAGTTGTAAGAGATCCATTGCACACAAATTAAAAGGATACTTTGCGAGGATCTTGAGCATCGGCTGAGTAATAACTGAAAAGAAAGTTTTGTTTTTGACATATTGGACAGATCGAACAATATCTGACACCACCTGGTTTACCTGCAGATTCCAGAAATGTTTGTAAATCAGCTGTAAAGGTTTATTCCGCCCAAATTGTGCACAAGAGAAATAAAGTTTTATAATATAAGATATCGTTCTCAACAAAATTTTGGAAACGAGATACTTTATATTGCTTACTTACTTGTCGCCAAGTAAAATTATCTTTGTGCTTCTTCAAACCCCAAGAGATAAACTTTAAACGCTTATCCCTTAACTGATCTTGTAAAATATCAATCTCGTTGATATTTGGATCAGACAGCACTATGAATGTTCATGATCTTAATATTATGAATTTGGATACATGACTTTTCTTTAAAAGGAATGTCTGTGGTAACAACATGCAACTTACCACCTTGGCGACGGACTAGTTATTTACGAGTGAGATCTGGAAGGAGTTCATTTTCTCGCAAGGCACATGTCCCGAGTATTAGAGCATGATTTTTCATATGCTCTGCTGAAGCAGCAAAAAATGGGGTAGGTTGTGTGACGAATCCTTCTTGAAATCTTAATTTCAAATCTGCATATTGTTATCGGGATCCTTTCGTTACCTCCAAATCCACTAATCGCACCCACACCTAATGTACAGAAGGCAATAATTCTAGGTTTCCTTCTAAACCTGAGATAACGGCGGAGTTAACTAAACTCACTCCGGCTCTACTGTCAATTAGACAGTTATATTTGAGTTTAACTAATTCATCCAATGCCACACAGACAATCAGTGGATCCACATCAGCCTGACATAGATTTATATTTACTACCATATCACTAGTATTGTCTTCGTAAGGATCAATCCGAAATGCAGCTAAGAACATGAACGTACCCTGGGTGCTGTGAACTGGTTCGTGCTGAGACAGACATCTGCGATATTTTCTTCTGAGTCGAACATCGGAGCTATCGTCTCCACAGGATGACTCATTTCTCTGGAGACTTCAAGTTTAAATCCCTAGCTTTCGGGTTTGTTTTCTTCTTCTCCCATACACTGTCCTTCATAATGGGATTTCTTACATCATACGCAGTTTTCAATGCAAGGCCTTGAAGGTCGAGACTGTCTCCTCGGTTGGCTGATTCTTCGTTTCTAGAACCTCCACGACGGCTCCGGTGAGCATCTGGGGAAACTTTCTTAATAGTCCTTGTAATTTGTTTAGGAGACCTAGATATTTGCCGAGCCTGTTCAGACCTCTGGCGGTTATCTGAACAGCAAGGTGTTCTCTAAGAGCACTTGATACCCAAATGCGGCCCCTTACAGAATGGACACACCATTTAGCTAGTATTTGGCGGAGACTGAGTAGGAGACCTACGATCGCGGCATTCAGATCTACCTCCTATCTATATACCTATCTATCTATCTATCTATCTATCTATCTATCTATCTATCTATCTATCTATCTATCTATCTATCTATATGTGTGTATATATATATACATATATGTATGTATATGTGTGTATGTATGTATGTATATATGTATGTGTGTGTATATGTGTATATGTATAATCTATCTATTTATCTATCTATCTATCTATCTATCCATCTATCTATCTATCTCTGTTAACACTATATTTAGTTCAATGTTGTTCTACCCTATCTACCCATCAATATACCTATCTAACTCTATCTATCTATTTATCTATCTATCTACCTATCCACCTACTTATCAGCCTATTTACCTACCTATTCCTCTATTTATTACATCCATGAAATTAAATGACATAATCTTGAAATTGCGCTATGGACCCATTGGGAACCTTTAGTACCTTAAATCAAACTGTATGATTCTTTTGTTGAACCACGGCACATGGATATTGAATTACCAATTTGGGGCATATCTATCTGTTAATATCTATCTATCTATCTGTTAATATTGTAACAAATAATTTGCCCACTATTGTCGATTAATTTATTAATCACTCTAAAGTATTTTAATATTCCATTATTGTTATTATTATTATTATTATTATTATTATTATTATTATTATTATTATTATTATTATTATTATTATGAATCAACTGAGATTAGGACGAACTTCTTTCTAGCAATTCCACACACAATACTGAATACACCTCCCCAGATGTGATAAGAAAAGCTAATAATACCACAGACGAACTTTCGCATTATTACATTTTAATGTAAGAAGCCTCCAAAAACATTATGATGATTTCCTAAATTATCTGGATTATCAAAATATTAATCTTGATTGCGTGGTGTTGAGCAAGACTTTCCTTAATGAACACAATAAAGAAGTGCATTTGTTAAAAGGATATAATGGATATCATATTGTTAAAACAAGAGAGGGGGGGGGAGTCTCTATTTTCATAAAAAATGATATATGTGATAACCCAAAAATAATATTTTCTAAAATTGACGAAACTATTGAAATCCTGGCAGTTCGGATTGAAAACAAATCCTTCAATGTAGTGATAGTGGGATTATACCGACCCCCTAATGCGTCGAGAATTGAATTCATTAACTCACTTGAATATACAATCCAAACATACTTGCATAACACGAAGGTAGTAATTGCTGGTGACTTCAACATTGATGTAGGTAATAATAGCCCTTCGCTAGGCAGCAACGCGCTATCAAATATAATGTCAAACGGCCTGATCAACTACATAACGGTGCCTACCCGCCCAAATAACAATGACGACAGAAACCCAACGCTAATTGATCATGTTTGGGAGTAACCTAGAAGCTGATATCAAATCTTTTGTAATAAAAACAGATATGACGGATCATTACCCCTGTATTTTAAAATTTTTTATTAATAAAACAAGAACACTTACTACCATAAATTATAAGCAGGACAATGAAAATTGCAGACGTACTTTTATAAGTAAGTTAAATGAGGTTGACTTTTCATACATACAGAATGACCAGATTGGCATCCATT
>JABUQX010004928.1:47500-71433 GCA_015478945.1 Trachelipus rathkii
AGCCAAGAGAGCTTCCTGGTTAGATCCCTGCAATTCCCTGGGATGCTCCATACCTTACTTTGTTGCCTCAAAGTAAGAAAGATGATAAAAAAATATGATGATGAATGACAGGTGGAATAGGTGTAGGAGCAAGGAAATGGCGAAAACTGTAGGTTTTTAAAATAACCTTAATACAAGCAAACAAACAAACAAAGATCCAGAATCCGTCCAATTTTATCAAAGAGAAATGGAATATTTCTGGGACTGGTGCTGTGTAATCCAAGGCAATAATACAATATAAGCACTCAAAGAGTCTTAACATAGACACTTAATCCCTGTTTGGGCGCCAAATATTTAACTATAATATAAGGGAGCGTTGGATGTGAAAAGTATGATATTATAAGAGTGGCTTTTTGTTTAGCAATGATAATAAAATAAAGATGCCTGAATAGACTACTGTGTCCAATTCTTCGTAAAATAATTAAAAATTAATATTTATAGGAATAGTAAATGATAGTTTTAATTACCTTATTCCTGTGGCCACTTCAACTTGTCCGAGACGGAACCATGACATTTAAGATTACTCAACTTAAAATCTTTAGTTATTTAGAGCTAGTTTTATGCTAGCGAAGGGTAAAGATTTTTTGACCAAGCGTCCGCTCGACCTTGTTTGCTGATTATGCTAATTTTTTCAAGTATCTTAAGTTATAATTAAGTTTTAATATCTAATATGAACTCTAGGGAAATAAAATACTAGGGAACTATATACAATTCAATATAAGCGAAAGATGTGGCAGTTAATTAAATTAATATCAGAGACGTATCTCAGTATAATTGTACCTATAAATGTATTACTTTAAGGAGACACAAATGAAGCATCTAAACAAATATAGTTATTTACAGTGCTCTCATATATGTGACAATATCATTCTAAAGGTATATAAACCGTAAAAATGACTATTTAATAATCCAATTGGTACGCAATGACAGCTAAACAGATATACAACCATGAGAAATGAACGATATATTTGGAACGGAATTATGGATTTCGGAATGACAAAAGCGTAAAAATGACTATTTAATAATCAAATTGGTACGCAATGACAGCTAAACAGATATACATCGATTAACAAAGAAATTTATAAACTCACTCAACTTGTTTGTACTTGTAATGAAGTCTTCTTTTATCTTGCAAGTTTTCCCAAATATTAATATTAATCGTGTGAAGAATACACCGTTATGCTTAAACAATAGACCAGCATCTAAAATAGACCCAAGGTCCGAAACCTGGATGAGAAATATAAGTTTAATACTTCTTCCATCCTACTTTTATTAAGACTAATGACTGATTTAGAAAATTATCAACCTACCCTATTAACAATCTTGTTATCCAGAAACAAATTTCCTGAGCTTGAAATCTGTGTTCATTTATTGACACGAAGTCGTTACAATCTATAACAAAGGAGCTTTTACTTTATCTTCTGACTTATAATTAAAGACCTTATATTTCATTATGTCAGTATGTCATTTTAGATTGACAATAGTTATATATAGTGCTTACGTATTCCGCTTCGATAGTATTTGTCGTACAATGCACCTTACTTAATTGAAAGTGTGAAAATATTTGTGCGTAGCATATATCAATTAATTAATAAATCCTCTATGGCTAAGAAAAATAAATTGGATAATTATATTGTTCAAGCTTACTAAACTTAGCATCTGCTTAACCTAAGAACCAGTATACAACATTTAATTTTCAAATGGAACTCTATCAAAATAATAATAATAATAATAATAATAATGAAAATAATAATAATGAAAATAATAATAATAATAATAATAATAATAATAATAATAAATAATAATAATAATAATAATAATATTTAATACTCACCCTCATAATATCAACTATTATAATAACAATGACCATAATGGCAACATCCGATACTTAAGATAATGAGCACCATTTTATATATATATATATATATATATATATATATATATATATATATATATATATATATATATATATATATATATATATATATATATATATATATATATATATATATGTGCCAATACCAGACCTTGTTGTGTTATGGTTTTGTTTAGCAAGACCCCTTATTTACTTTTGGAAACTGCCCTCTATTGCTCTTTTCAGCGCATTCCCTAAAATTACCCAGATTTTTTTTGGCTTAACCAGTGTCATTTCTCATGCCCCAAAACTCCTTTCTCCTGGTTGAGAAAAAAACTTTTGTGACGGAGTTTCAATTAACAAAGGGTTACTTGCTGTTGGAAAAGTGTTGGCAGCCCTTAGCAGCAATAGTGCTACTTTACACATTCCCTAAAGAGAATCTATCATTACAAGGCTTCTTAGAGATGCATTAAATGGTACAGTGTAGTACAGCTTTGATTGTTTGTGTAAGTCCGGCAAGCACTAATCTCTCCGTAACTTTAAACACACTTCGTTTTGCAGAGCAAGCCAGAAATATCAAAATAAAATACAAGCTTTCCATTGTTAAGAAAAAAAGATCTAAATGATCTGTCAGCTCATCCTTCGGCTTGCAGGAAGTTTGCTTCAGAGAGAAAAAGAACACCTTCCCACAATTCTGCAACAGGACATAAACCTTGGGTAAGAACTCAACCTTTAAACAACACCTACTTTTACTACACCTCTCAATAGAGATTCCGTCATCACAAGACCATTTCCACGTTCTTCTTTTCGATCAGACTTAAAGTCCATCTCTGAATTTTCCTCGTTTAAACAACCTACTTTTGATGAACTTTCCCTTGCAAATTCTATCAGATAATTCTTTTGGTTGAGAAAATGAATTCTCCATTTGAACAGTCTATCTTATAATATGAACATCGAATGGCTATGGAAAATAAATTAGCTAAAAAAGTCACCAAAATTATTCTGAATGTCACAAAGTCAAAGAGGGGGTCCAAAAGGCTCATGAAAAAGTTACATAAATCTAGTTTTTAATCACCAGCTCTTAAAGAAATGGCTTCAGACTCATCAAGTTCTTCAAATGATGAGAATATCTTTAACAATTCAAATAATACTGAGGGGAGTCCTTTTCCTTTGCTGACTCCATTGCTAAAGCACTTTAGAAAAAGAATTTTCGCTCTGCCATCAAAGGAGCAGTCAAAAAAGATGAAAAGGAATAGAACTCTGCAATAATAGAGCCTTTCTCATTTGAAAGCAATCATACGCGAATTCCTTTTGCTGAAATATCGAATGTCAATGAATCAACAATTAGAAAAACGTTTGTGGTTAAAAATCGTAGACAATTGGATGGGATGCCAATTACCAGTACTGTTGTACATAATGACAAAATCGTTAGGAGATCTATTCGGTTAAGTTGCAGAGCTCCTCAAAATGATTTGTCCTTTTCATACACGATTCAAATTTCTAAAAATCGTGGCTGGTGATGCTACAGTATTTTTTGTAGATGATTATTATTTGGAATCAGGTTCTCTCGTTCTGCTCAACAATAATGTAATTTGTAACAAGGCCAATCAAACATTAAAGTGTGTGACGGAATTTTCCTCTTCTGATACTAAATCATGCTCGAACACAAGGAGACGCTATACAAGAACTTCAGTTTTAAATGCTTTGAAAAGTATCAATGCAGGATGTGAAATACTAAGTAAAAAGAGCCCCATAACAACCACTTCCAGAAGAACGTCTACTAGGCAGTCTGGATAAAAAAGTTCCAATAGGAGAGTTTATTTCTTCTGTTTGAAGACTCCTTTGAAATGCAAAGAAAATTTGGAATTAACCATTGATTTTTCTGTTCAGAAGGAGAACAGAGATTATATTCTTCATATGCTCAACAATGCTGATTTAATAAAACTTCAAACTCTACCTACTATTGGCCCCGACAATACTGTGGTTATTTACAATTTTCGGAAAATGTTTGAGAAATGAATTAGGTTGAAGATCTCCAAAATATTCTTGGATTGACAAAGTGCTTTTATACTTGATTTATCAAGACGAATCTGGTTTTTCGTTAAAAGTGTAGAAGAAACCTATCCGTGATGTTAGATGTTATTTGAAGATTTTGTACATCTTTTTATTTTGCATGTTTCTGATTTAATGTTTTACAAATATAATCTATATTTTTAATTTGAAATTATTTTACTTTCAGTTGTAGTGCTACTTTGCTTCCTTTTCATTAAGCACTATGAAGACTATATTGCATTATTAAAGTTTTTATTATGCACTATATATATATATATATATATATATATATATATATATATATATACATATATATTTATATATATATATATATATATATATATATATATATATATATATATCCTCCAGAACATCTTACAGGTCTGCATGAGTCACAAACGTAAAAAGTGTTCTTCGAAATTTTTTAAAATAAAAATAAACAAAATATTCGGAGAACATTCGTAAACAAAATATATATCAAGACGAATATATATATATATATATATATATATATATATATATATATATATATATATATATATATATATATATATATATATATATATATATATATATACTATTATATAACTGCTCTTCCATATACTACTTCTCTCTCTGGTATATACTCATCAGGGAGGTTCCATAATAAATGAACGTGACAATCCCCGGAATTCGTTTTATTCAATTCACAAAATAAAATAAATCAAGTTGTCTAGGGTATAATCTCACAACACTGACTTGCACATAAGATACGAAAGTTCAGTAAATAATCACGAAGTCTTCTGAATTCTAAATCTCTTCCAAGTCACAGGTGGACTTCAACAGACTATCAGTAGTCCTATACTTCTAATACGTAAGTTGTTCTTCAACAAATAGTTTCTGAATCCAGCTTGCAGTCAAGCTCAATGTCTTCTAATGGCTTCAAAACATATACGAGCCTTTCTTCGAAATAACTTCCAATGGGTACTTCTCGGGTTACTATCAGATGTATTTCCCTTTAAGTCTTCACAAGACACTCTAAATTCTCTCTTCTAAGAATGATATTCCACAAGTGTATTCCAAATGAATAAATATTTATCCGACCCGAATTCTTCTTATAACTCTTTTTCGCCGTAGAGTTTTATTGAAAACAGAATCCTCTAAATATAAATCACAGACGAGAGAAAGGTCTCCAACGATGAATTACCAACAAAAGGTAGAACCCCTCTGAGAACAAATTAACTTCTATTTATAAACTTTCATTGTATCTATGATGTCAGGTGTGAAGTTACCTTGGGCATCTTTATTCCCACGGGATAATTTCATCTTAAAAATGAAATCTTCTTAAAATATTTTCAAATAAAAATTATCCTCAAATTAATTACTTTTGTAAAATAAATAATGCTTCCAAATAAATAAATCTAAACTTGTACATCTGTAAAAACATTGCCCACCTCATCACTTTGGCGTTTATGTATTTGGTCCTCTGCATATATATATATATATATATATATATATATATATATACTATATATATATATATATATATATATATATATAACTTTATATTTAAATATATATATATATATATATATATATATATATATATATATATATATATATATATATATATATATAAAGAAACAACAGTGGCACCAGCACTGAACCATATTCCCATATTAATGTTGTCACACTTTCATCCCAAAATATTACATATATATATATATATATATATATATATATATATATATATATATATATATATATATATATATATATATATATATATATATAATAACATATCTTTTTCTCTTATATATATATAATAATATATACACGCCATATATGAGCCATGTCACAAAGTGTTATTTAAAACTGAAAAAAGAGCAGTAAATTAAAATGAAATGAAAATATAATACGCAAGTTTAAATGTTATAAAAAAAAATGAAAAATACATACGTCACAAATACTGTGTAACAAAGTAAATGAGCTAAAATGAAGAAAAATACATTAATAACAAACAAAGTATTTAATTTGAAATTAAGAAATAAAAGCATTAAACCTTACCAAATTTCCGAAGACTTCTAGCCTCATCCATCTGCGAATTTTCTCCTGGGTGGCACATTCTAAAAAATATGCAGCAAATAATAGAGTAAACACTTCTACGTAACGTTGAAAAATGTGGCGTAAGTATCCTCCTACAGCACTGTCAGTGAACTTAACAAGAGTTCCAACAAAGTGGCGGAACCTACACCTATGAAAACCTTCAGTATGTTTAGCTAATAACTTAATTAACCGTGTAGAACTTGTTCGCCAAACTACTGAAAAAAACGAATAAACACGGTTATAGATGTTAAAATATAAATAAGATTGTATGGATAGATAAGATATGTCTACAATCTAAAAGCACCCACCCGAAGAATGATAGAAAAGACAAAATTCAATTTAAGTGTAGTTTTTTTACCAAGAAGAAATCTCGATTATTCTGTGCAATTTGTTGTACAAGCAATATATATACAGTGGTAATTCGGGTAAGCTACTTAATTCGTTCTTTGACTCTGTTCGCGAGCCAAAACAATTTTTCCCATTCAAATTAATGTAAATCTAATTAATCCGTTCCCCCGCCCCAGAAGCATATTATTTGTTGACTTTTTTATGAATTTATGTTTGGCAAATATATTTATAAAACATACAGTACTATAAGCTTACCTTTGTGGTTGATAGTTACCGGCACAGGTAGATGGTAGAGAAGAAGGAAGAGTACTCCTTCGAAGGAGAATCCCATTCCATAATAACGTCGGGCAACTGTGTAGGTATTTCTGGTGGTTTTTATCGTGTTTGTATTCTGGGAAGTGGTACGATTGGTGGCTCGCTGGTTAGTGTTTTCACAAGATAACAATCCAGAGACAATTTGTCTTTTTCTTTGTTGTATATTTTTCCGAAAATGGGACATCACATTTTCATTTAAAACGTTCACAGCTCGGCTGGTCACAGTTTTGTTAGGGCGACGTTTCTCAATGAAAATCTGCACTTCGCTCTACTAGCTAAAAGTTTCTTTGATCTTAGCACTCGAAACATGTACTACCTCTTCCTCCGCCAGCGCACTACCGACGAGCATAAATTTTGTTATAATTACTTAACTTCAAAATGAGTTTAAATTGTAGTAAATTTCTGTTTAAAACGCCTTCTAGTTTTCATTTCGGTTCACTCCCAGTCTTTCCATGAAAGGTAACTTTATATAAAATGATTCCTATAGCTTCTGCTAATTCAGTGGTTTTTATTGAAAGTTAGTAGAACGTTTTCTAAATATGTTATCAATTACAAATTTCGGGAACCCGTTTTTCAAGAATAATAATTTTAAGAAAATTCAATTCTTTCAAGAGGTTTAAATATGATTTTTGATGTTATGGTGTTTTGAGTTGATATATCGCAAAAACATGGTCAGTAGATTGCAAAAGCAAAAAGGAATCATCAAAATATCTTCTGTACAAAACAGACCTGAATAAAGCAGACATTCAGTAAAGCCAAATTGTTTCATAATAAGAGATGAAAATTTATAACTTAGGTGCGACCTAATGGACAAAAATCACAACAACGTCAATTTGCATATTAAATTTTAGGTTAAGCAATGAATATTGTCTTTTGTAGATATATGAAGAAATTCCTTAAAACGATTGTCTAAACCAGTGCTTCCATACTGTGGGTACTCGACAGACCGGTTGGGGGTATGTGAAAATCATATCGCGCGATTACGCAAGTCTCCTCCCCCATCATTTGGCGTCAAGTGCGTAACGTGTATTAATAGGCCTATTTACATTTCTTTTTTTATGTGCTTAATTTGAAGCGTTTAGCTACTATTTAATATTTTGAGTACGACTTTGTTCATATTGTTTTGTTTCTCAAAATGGGTAAACTGAAACTCTTAATAAAACTGAAACTCTTAAGAGAATCCTTTGCAAAATTTACAAGGAACGTATTTGTTGTAAGATACATACCTAGGGGGCGCCTCCATGGTATAATCTCACCCTCATTTGCCTTTAACACTCTAATATTATGTTCAAAATTTCCAAGGTTTCTAATTTTTTCTTGCAAGATTTTTCTTTGCTTACAGTGTTTTGCTAATGCTATTATTTGTTGAATATCATTTTCGGACGAGTGATTTTTTTACAAGGTGTTTTGTTAAATTTGTATAACCACTGAATTTACTTCCTTTAATGGAACAATAAATGCAGTACTGAACCTTACCATACACCCTTCTACCTTTGTATGTTCCTGACTGCCTAACATAAATCTTCTTTTTGCTATTCTGTTTATTTTCCTTCTGTGTCTTTTTCTCCATCGGAATCTCCTTCGGAAGCTGATGATTCAGTTTCAGGGATGAAATCGCTGTCGTCATCATCAATGTAATCAACATTTTCTTAATATTTCCTCTGAAATTGTAATAATATTTAGTTAAAAATTTAAAAATTAAAAATATATGTTTATCTACTAATAGTTTATTAACAATAAATGATATATATATATATATATATATATATATATATATATATATATATATATATATATATATATATATATATATATATATATATATATATATATATATATATATATATGAAATCAGGATCATACCCCACCTTCTCTCCCCACGACTGGGGTAAGGTGCGTAGTAGGGGGAGTAACAGAAAAGTAAGGGAAGAATATGACGCAAGTCGAAAAGAATGCCCAGCCTTACCTCCCCATTTATTCCTTTTAGTAAGAACTCGTCGCAGTCAGAACACCTACAATAGAGCTTAACGGGACCGCGAAGGGCCCTCGCTATGGCATCTCTTCAATGTGTTGTTCATCTCTGGCCCAATTGGGCCACAACCATACCCCTCTCACAAAACTCCATCATTCACTTCTATTATGCACCTTTCTTCTCGCCTCTGCCAAACTCACATTCGTTTCCTTCAGGCATTCCTTTACTGACTTAATCCATTTTTACTTCGATCTCCTAACCGGTTGATTCCCAGCACACTCACCATTTTACATCCGCTTAAACAACCGACTATCTTCCATCCTTTCCATATGACCAAATCATTTCAATGTACCCTCATCTATTCTCTAATTTACTCCTTTCATCACACCACACAATCCCTTACGCGTTCATTCCCATTTTATTAATTTACACCTAACACGCCCTAAAATTTGTTCATCTGAACACATTGTACCTTAGATCTATGGTTTCATTCCAATGCTTAGTCCCTTTACATCCACCAACGATTTGAGTGCACCAGCCACAATTTTCCTACTTTACTCTGCATCATCCGTTTCCTTTTCGTACAATCTTACATATATCCTAAATATTTAAATATATATATATATATATATATATATATATATATATATATATATATATATATATATATATATATATATATATATATATATATATATATATTTTTTTTCTATTTTTAACTATTCTATCAGAAGAGTTTATCTTCTTGGGGCAATAATTAAAACTTGCCTGCAAACACTTGGTGGTGACAGGTTTGGGATAGCTGGCTTTAAAGTTCGTTTTCCTGCTATCCTCCTGTGTTACCCCCTGATAAGGGGATTAACCATGTTAAAAGGAAGTTTATATATATATATATATATATATATATATATATTATATATATATATATATATATATATATATATATATGCATACTATATATACCTCTTTCTCTTATCTATATATACTATATTCAGTGATGGGCCCAAGGAAACTGGAGTCATCGCGTTGGCCAATACCAATACTCTCATTTATGCTACTGCCAATACCAATACTGGAATTTCAGCAAATACCAATACCAATACTTCCTATTAATAAGCAAAATCTCCCAAAATCTTTGGCATAACGCTTGACACAGATTTGACTTACATAAAACACATATAAAACACATCAGCAAACAGGAAACTAAACATATTAAGAACCATAGCTGGCATAGACATCACTAATAACAAACATATTCACCACCATGTACAAACAATACATCCGTCCAACACTAAATTATGCCTCACTATTATGGAATCATTACTGTCTAAGGGAAATATAAGAAAACTACAAATAACCCAAAACAAGGCACTCAGAATCATAACAGGATGCACATCAACACCACCACAACAACATCTGTATGATGAAACAAAAATACTTCCCACAGACAAACACTTAGAAATGATAATCACTCAGTTCAACAACAAAATACAAACACCTTAGCACCCATGCAACACCGCCCTTTCAAACCCCACTAATCATAGGCTCAAACAACCTCCATCTTCTACAGCATTTCTTAATAACATCCAACCACTACAAAACAACATCTCATACGCCAAACAAATTCACACACTCTTAGCCGAAAACTATTTAAGAACTAAACAACCTAACAATATACTAAACGAATATCCACCTGAAATAACTTCTGACTTTAGCTCTCTTCCAAGAACCATTTAGTCATCCTTGACCAAACTAAGATGCGGCCACCACCCAAATTTGCAACACTACAAACACATTCAACTTTAATCAAACCACCTCAAATATCTGCACAAATTAAAACCAGGCACCAGAGGCTGTTACATTTGCTTCTTTACTGTCCTTCTAACCGCCAACCAAGAGAAATGTGGGAATTTCATTCCTGGGCGATCTGTGGAGTAAGCCGTCGACAGCTGCGGGATACCTGAACGCAGTGTGGCCGCTTTGAAAACGGGGTGGTAAGAGGGGAGAGAAGGTTGATGGTTTTATATATATATATATATATATATATATATATATATATATATATATATTATATATAACTTGATATTGAATATATATATAATATAAATACTATATATATAAATTAATCATTATATTTATATATAATATAGTATATATATATATATATACCTATATATATATACTATATCTATATATTAGTATATAATTATATAATATAAAATATTATCATCGTGATTCGTGTGGTAGATGCATAAAGTTTACACAAGGTAAACTTCTGCATGTCTTTAAGAGGAGATTGAGTAAGAGAGAAGAGAGAGCATCGAGAGAGAGGAGAGAGAGAGAGAAAAAAAATGATGGGGAGAGGAGAGAGAGAGAGAGGAGAAGAGAGAGAAGGAGAGAATGAGAGAGAAGAGAGAGAGAGGGAGAGAGATAGGGAATATGAGAGCAGATGACAGGACAGAGACTATTAGAGACTAGAAGACATAAGAAAGATGAATGCGACAGAGCAAGAGACATTGAGACAAATCGACTGAGACAGAGACATGCCAAGAAAGAGTATCAGAGACAGAGAACGAGAGAGAGAGAGAATGAGAGAGAGGAGAGAAAAGAGAGAGAGAGAGAGAGAGAGAGAGAGAGAGTTAGGAAGAGTTAGTGAGAGCAGGAGAGTAAGAGTGAGGAGACGAAAGAGAGATGAGAGAGAGAGAGAGAGTGATATGAGGAGAGAGAGGAGATGAAGGAGTGAATAGAAGGAGAGAGAGAGAGAGAGAGAGACGAAGAGGAGAGAGAAGAGAGGAGGATGAGAGAGTAGGAGAGAGAGAGAAGAGATGAGAAGAGAGTGAGGGACCTGCAGATGATTGATTACTAAAAGTTTAGCTTTGAACGGAAGTAAGAGGGATATACTACGAAGTTAAAGATTATGTTTTAGAAAAGCTTATTTGAGATCTTAAATTTTGCTTGCCACCGACCAAGTATTTTTTTAATGATTGTAATTATTACGCGAAACTTCGATATGTTGGAGTTGTTTCTTCAACAAGTAAAAAGACTTCATTATTTAATTATGGCAAAAGAGGCAGAGGAAGAAATAGTTTGATGAGATAAGGTATTAAATCACGCCAGTTAGGAGAGGCTCTTTCACCAGAAGATCATGCTGGTAATTTTTCCAGAGATAAGTTTAGAAGATTTAAGATGTTTCTAAATCTTTTGTTTAAGAATAGTCAAATTTGGAAAACTAAAAGCGAAACAACGCAGTCAGGTATAAAAGGGATTTCAGGCATACGAATTAGTTTAGATTGTTACTGGGGTCCCCAATTTATTTCTAACAGCATTGTATTGCTTTAGGATGAATGCACTCTTCTAGCAGGAGCGAATGCTGGAAGTTGAAGGCAGTTGAGTAAAATTTCAGTCTTTCTCGCCAAGCGAGGGTGTTCTCAGCTCAGAAACAAAGTTTTTTGAGAGGACATTGTGAGAGATAACGTTCATCATCTACGACCTTCTTAGTGGTTAAGCTCAGAGAGTGAGCGAAATCATATTAATAACATTAATGAGTTTGATATTGTTAAGGCAGAGAGAGAAGAAGTAGTCGTTGGAAAGCTCTATTAGAGTGTGAATTATGAAAGGTGTTAAATGTGATAGAGACCAAATACAGTATAACAAATTCTTATAGAACAAATTTAAGAAAGCAATGTAATTAACATTAACAGAGATATCAATTAGAGGATGGTGTTGTGAAAGAGGAGATGCCCAAAGGTTGTAAAGTTGATAGGCAAGTTTTTTAGATGTCATTAGAAACAGTGTGAGAGTAGAGAGACTTAGAAAGATTGTTAGGCATTGTTTTGTTCATAATGCTATCATACAAAAAAAAAGTTTTTAGGATCTTGGAAAAGTTGATTTTTTTGTTATATACGGATTGAGGTGAATGTGTATAAGAACATTCTTCATATAGTATTCTTATCCTGACAAAATCTAAGATAGATTATTATAGTTTTAGTTCATGGTATGAGAACTGATTTAGTAGGAATAGATCCATGCAATCCATATATATAGCTGATTTGATTATATAAAATTATATTAGTCAATTTATTAATTAATATATATGAATTATATAATAATAGACATATATAATATATTTAAACGTAAATAATTATTTTATTTAATATATATTGATAATATTAATATTATTATATTATAACATGGATATTATAGTTATATTATTAGTTATTAGATTGATCACCTTTTAATCTAATATATATATATATATATATATGTACTAGATTTATTTATTCTCAATAGATAGATATTATTATAAAATTACTTAGAGAATTATTACAGAGAAAATATTATTTAATAAAATTAATAATATTATGATATTAATTCACAGGAGTTAACCGCATCTATATGATTAAATAATGCATCGAAACTACTGTTCATATAAAGTATATTAATATGCCGTACACAATCATTCTACTACCTCTATTCTTACTGTGTAATTAGTAAATTAGTTGATAAGTGAGACTATTTATTTTAATTTGCACGACAGGTCTCACGCTACATTTTCTTAATACTGAAGAATAAACACGATTCATCACTAATACTACAAAATGAATATAAATTATTATTAATATATAAACAGAATTCTTATGATTGGTACAAATTTCACATCATTCGTTAGTCGGAGATAGTACTACAAGGACTACTAGATTTAATCAACTCCTCTCAATAAAGCGCGTTCTTACACTAATACACAGAACCAGAGATCATGAATGTCACTTTCCTGTTCCCTCTAAGGATTTATTGTTATCGACTGATATTAAATTGGCAAATCTATTACATTAAGCTACTCTCATCAAGACACGATTCTACATCCACAGTTTACTCGCACATCATGATTAAGAACATTACGATCGCATTAATTAGCACTAATGCATTTAAAAAAAAAAAAAACGGATATGGGAAATGGTACTATTTGATAAAGACCAGATATTTAACCCGATTTATCAAAAATAGGATTATTTGTCTTGAAGCAAAAATAAGCCATATAACTTCCATATATATTATTATTTGTCTATTCAAATGTAAAAAGATTTTTTATGTAGCAGAGTTGCATTGACTACTTTATATTATTTTGAAATTATTTTATATAAACTTACTCTCGAACGGGAAGTTTTTCAAAGAGACATTTATAAAATAGTTTATGTTGGTTCCATTGGTGTATTTTGTTTACACATACTATAATGACTGATAACAAGTAGTTGAAATTCAATTTTGATCAGTCGGAATACCTGATGTTATAATGCCAAAAATAATTAATCAGAGAAGGAATCGTTCCAAATTATTATAGGCTAATACCATAAGTACTTTTGATATACATGCCTTATATATATAATGTATTTACTACATACTTACCATATTATAATTTAATATTGATACTATATAATTATAAATATTACTTATGACAATTATCTATATATATATATATATATATTAGATCTAGTTATATACTATTCTAATAATAATTTTATATTTATAATGTTACATTTAAGATAATACTTCCTCTTTAATATATTATATATATATATATAGTTGAGAAAAGCTTAAATCGCTAGATGTATATAATTTTAAGCATTACTTTTATATATATTAATATATATATATATTATATATATATTATATATATATATTATATATATAATATATATTATATAACTTATTCTAATTATTCTATTATACTTATATTTTACTTATCGTAATTCTATATAATACTAATTTACCCCAAATTCTTGATAAGATGAACGAAGAAAGATAAATGAAAGAATTTAATATCTATAGGTATATTATATATACAGGTAGTACTATAACCGTCTAAGTAACAAATTATCTTTCTGTTTTTGCCTTTTTTGAGTTGTGACAGTTATTTGCAGTGAATATCTGAAAAGTTATGAAAATATACTATACTGGTTATTATTAATATAATATATATACATATTATAATATATATAATATATATATATATAATATATATATAATATATATATATAATACCTTTATAATATTATATATACTATATATTATATTATTTAGAGATAATTAAAGATATGTTTACTATAGTTTTTATTTTAGTTATACTATACAAATATATATATTATTATATAGTTTATATGTTACAGGTAGTGATATATATCTTGATATCAATACGGCACCACTTTCCTTATAGCACACTTTTGGGTAAAACGGTGCATGGATGACACTGGATAGCAGAACAGTAGTAGAAGAATATTCATTGAGGGAGTAGTACGCAAGTCGGAAATATAAGCAAGTACAAGACTTATCGCCATCAGACGGCACACAGAATGGCTGGTGTAAGGGAGAGATAATGGCTCTGGCCACACGCGGGAAGTGGGCCAACAAGCCTTGCCCGCTTCAGAAAAACTACTTACTGCCATCTTCTTTATTGCAACCTTTTCTTATCTCGTTACTCTTTGCAAATTCATATTCAGTTGCATTCGCTTTACGTTAGACTCAATAGAACAACTTTATTCATACTGAATAGTCTAAATGAGAAAAAGAATCCACTATCCGGTTGACTTCACTATTCCACGCAACGATCTTACACTACTTAATAAATATTCATCTTCACTATTAAGTAGGTTTACCAATCCCCCTTTCGGACTATAGGATTTCATATAGCTTCTCATTTTATGACACAAATCCATCTCTCTATAATTTCTTCTTCTTTATTAAATTTTATATTTCTTCTTTTTATTCACATTCCTTCCCTCTTCTAAATTTACACATATCTATCTCAGACACATTTACTTGACTTCAAATTTTTCTTCATACCAAAGCAGCTCCTAATTCATAGAACCGTTCGCACTTCATAATTCATCCCTTACCAATTTCGTAATCCATATCAATTTCTCTTCATACCTTTAATAAATAACATTTATTTTGATTACTACTAATATTATTTTCATTTGTTTTTCCACTTTTTTACCATTCTTTGAATTCCACACACTAACATAGGCTCTTTAATATTTCATTCTCATTTTATAGATATCTATTTTTACACTTTCATGCATTCATTCTTTTATTCAATTGTAAAAGTCATTAGTGAATTTTGATTTGCAAACTTTTCTAGAACTGCTTATATGCTCTTACTTTTATATCAGATCATAGGCATGCCGTTACTTACAACATAACATTCTTCATGTAAGAATAGACCCATCATAGTGCTACTAAAAAGATTTAGTCCTTATACTAACACATACATCAAGGATTGGTCTTTTAATTGACTCCAGACACCATCTTCTATATCAAACTTTACTGTTCTTACACAAAGAATATTTGCTTATTACACTGCTCAATTTTCCATTCAATGATAATGATTTTCTACATCATCACCCTCCTCCACATTATTTACTTAAAAGATTTCTTCGTTAGGAAACTCGTCTTAACTAGCACCATCTGCACAACTAGATTTCCCTCTTCTTTCTTCTACTCTTCATCTTTGCTCTCCTCTACATTCTCTATCTAATTTTGATTCTCCTTGTTCTACTCTAATATTCACTTTGATGAACAAAATTTTGAGAAATTAATTCTTTTCCATTATATATACGCCACACTAAACAAAAATACAAATTTTTATAAATATAATATGGTTTTAAGGCGCACAAACCTCCCATTCTATCTCACATTTCTATTCCTTCAAATTCATTCTAAATAACGAAATTCAATCTTCCATTATTAATTCCTGAGACCCACCTTAAATTTTATTCTACCCCCGGATCCAAAATATACAAACCTTGAGAACTACACGCATTAAGGATGACTACTTTAACCACATCATCTTTATTCTACCCACACTCCGGGTCTAATATTATATATCTAAAATCTACCAATCATTTTAAATTATAATTCATACTATTACGAAGAAACAGCTTACAACTATTGGTCATTCGCACATATTTTTGATATGGCTTCAATTCAACAAGCTAAACTGACAAACTTATCACTAAACTTCCAATGAGCTTTCCTATATAATCTAACTACTTTAATATGCATCAGTTGCATTATATTACATAGTTAAACATTGTTAACACAAATTTTTAATTTATTCTTTCAATTATCATCATTTGATCATAAAAAAATTTCATTTGCTATATCACTCAAACTAGGGGGTTGACGTTCACGTGAGAGCGACGAATTTTTTTGTTCTCCCTACTATAACCTGTCCCATGGGTGGCCACCCTTCAATATAAAAGCCACTTTTCTCAGGTATCATGAGAGGCATCGAAAGAAGCCCTTCTAATGAAACTTTTTGCAGTAGGTGGGCTGCGAGCCGTGGGGACACTACTCACTCTCCATTTCTTCTACTCCACTATTAATCTCAAGTGCTCCCCAGACAGAATACTTTGATTCTCTCACATCTGGGCTCTACTCTATCTAGGGGGCTCATTAGTATAGTACTTAAATAAGTATTTATATTAGGCCTTCTGCAATAACTATTCTCTTACTATATCATAGGTTACAATCTATTCATACGAAAATTTAATAAAACTAATTATAGTATTATACTTAATATATATATTATATTATATATAATTAATAAATTTATACTATAATGGTATCTATTTATATAATTTTGATATTATAATTAATTCCTATTTAATTCTTCACATAACAGCTTTCTGTTTTAATTTCGACGAAAAAGCCAATGAGTCAGTCCACAGCGAGGAAATCTCTTTCACTGTTTCTCGACATTCAATATAACTGATACATTGTTCTAGCATATTATGCTATACTAATATATATCTATCCTCTATATAAAACTTATTATATTATATAAGTATATATATATATATATATTATATAATTATAATGTTATATATATATATAATCCATATATATATATATATATAGGTACTATCTATATTGTACAAACTTACCCGAACCTAACAACTACTCCCAACCTGAAATTCATAGCAAATCTGCCATCTATATTACAAATGATAAGGCATTCACCTTCAAAATTAAAAATTAGATTCACCATATTATACCATCGCTACTCAATCCTTACATTACATATTAACAAGACCTCATTTACAGCAATTAATTATTGTTGTGGCAATTACACTCACTAAATTAATGAGATATGATAGATTTTGTATTCTAATCATTAATTCATCCTCACTAATCAAAATAATTCCAACAAATATCGTATCGATACCTAAATCAAAAAATCGATGGCAAAGTCATACAAAAAATAAAATTAATACACTACTCGGATAACAACGCCCTTAATTTTTCTTACCAGGTATCCCCAGAATTCAATTGTGTAAACCTTTCCTTGCAGCCTCGATAACTTGTTGGTGTAATGTCTCTAGATGATACATTTTTCTAATATGTTTGATAACTCGAACACAACCCATAAAGAGGAAGATAGAAAATTATTATTCAGAAAACTATCTTAAAGTATCTCTCAAAACTCTTCACTTCTTGCACACCTTTCCTCTACAAACTAGAAAGGAGCAGATTCACTTACTCAATTTAACCTCAAAATTCTCGACAAGCACATGGACAGAATTCACTATAGATCTACTAATATACTATTTCTTAACTCGGGTAAAAGGAAATGCCCACTTTTTAATTCTAAACTTTTGTTTTCTCCATTTCACTCTTTAATTTTTGCTTGGAGTAACTAGATTATTATTACTATTTCCTCCAATCTGGAAACAAGCATTCATTATCTCAAAACAATTTCCATTCATTCTCTTTCAAAACTCTCAATCAATATGAAAAAACCCATATTACCTCTTATCCTCTTCTCTTCTCTCTGTTCACATACCTTACATTTCTTTTTTTCTCTATTCAAATTATGCTCTGACGTCTCCTGCCATACTGTAACAACACTCTGTTGATTGTAAATCTTAATATATAACAAAATAATTCCATCCTTCTTTCACATAACACCCTGCCCATTGAATTTCCAACAGATAGCTTTAAGCATATTCTGTTCTACTTACATCTATATCACGCTCTTAGTTCACCTACTTCTTAATTATCATTCATCATCACTGTTGCTTTTACAATACTAATCTTCCTTCATTTCCTTACTTATAGAATCCCATATTATTTCACATTGCTACTTTCAGTGACAATCAAAAAAAGCCTTTGACACTGTCCCCACGTTTAATCTTATAGATTTGTCTTAATTATTATTATAACATCTTTCTAATTTCCCATTTCTTTAAGAAAATAACGACGATTAAATATGAGCTTTCTAATTTTACTCTATCATTTAACTAGTTTTTGCTTGAGGTTACTTCTTCTTACATCATTATAATACAATAAGCTCTCTCCTCACTCTACTTTACTTCATAACTTTCTATTAAATTAACAATTATCGGTTCTGCAGTTCCCAAGGATTGCCCACTTTCATACCTTATCTCTCTTTTACCTTACATTACACTTATTTCAAATTTGACAAGTTAGACCGGATGCCACATCCACCTTTATACATACACACGACATCAATCTCAAACAAACAATTATATTATCAAACATACAGACACTTAGATCTGTCCACAACTGAAATTTCTCAAAAATCACAGAGTGACAGATAAATATTTACCTGCACTTATCTCATCTCAAATTCCACATGAATACTTACACTAACTAAATATCAACGAAAAACTCTTGCGCTATTTATTTAACAATAGAATGGTTGCTAATCCCCTCTTCTTTATGTCTACATAACAACTCCTTTTAATCACAACTTGACGCACAACCATTTAAATCTTCATCACTCTTCCATCTCTCAAGTAGTTATATTTCCTTTACAACAACATTTCCTCAACATTCTTTAACATTCCAATTAACTCTCAAAAATTTTATTTTTGGATATAATAAACTATGACAAACCTACACTTACGATTCTCTTATTAGCCAAATATCCCATCCTTGATTCTTAAATTATCATTAATTATACCTGCATACTTGAGCGCAACGGAAAACTTTTAACACCTCCAAAGCTTTCCTTCAAGACAACTTTTAGTGACAGGAAACACACACTTACCACCACTTATAAAACAACTCAGAACAAACAAACTATGCTTCCCTGCATGGTTCCCGGCACTGTCAAAATCTAACTCAAATGACAAAATTACAAAAACAAAACAGACGCCCTTAAGAATATCAGACTGGGATGCACTAAAACAATAAACCCATCCAACGATCTATTATGAGCAAGACTTAGCATCCTTGACCATCGTGTGAGATGGTGGAGTTGAAATTATTACTAAAATTCTAACTCAGAGAAAAACTAAAATCCAAACCACCTATGTCACCAAATATTCTCCAACCCTCCCGACACAGACTAAAATCCCCACCCCTCTCACCAGCTAAATTCTAAAATAACAGTCTTTACAACATTAATTCCCCCCTTCCCTTCATTCACAATAGGTAATGGCTTTAATCTCCACACTCAATAACTAACGCATATCACATACTACATAACGCACCCCTTAATAAAATTTACTAAACTCCGCCCTCCCAAGAATTACCCTACTAAAAGAAACACGGTCTGGAAGAGGTCAAATTGAACCTGGCCTGGAGAGATCAGGTCTTCATCCCAAAATTTTATATATAGTAAATATAGATCAAACTAGACAATGTTTACATCCCCTACACTTTTGCCACGCAGATGTCAATTTCCCAGGACAAGAAATGGAAGACACCTATTTTCTGGGGGTTCACGCGCTCTGAGCAAAACGCCTACCGGATTCTCTATATTTCCTTCTCTGAGCTGTATGGAACTGCCCAATAGAGCGTGTGGCTGGCTTCCTGGAAGCAGTGTGGCCCTCAATTGAGGTGGGCCAGGGGCAGAAGTAATATATAACGGTAAATACTATATATATATATTATATTTAATATATATTTATATATATATATATATTTATATATATATAATATATGTATAGTATTATATATATATAAATTTATGATATATTATATATATATATATATAATTAATATATATGAATTGCAAATAAATTCTCATGACCATTTTAATTTTATCTACTTACGTATTGGGGAAAAATGACAAATCAATTCAAAATACATACTATCAAAGCATTTTTTTCTTCTTATTTTGAGTGGATTACCATATTTCACTATTTTTCAAAAGTTTCTAATAAAAGTTTTATATAACAACCTGATATTTGCTGGTTATTTCAACGCACATCACCATACATGGCTCACCACCTAAACACCTAACCAAGAGAGTATTATACACTCATTAAATAATTACTTCAACATTCTCTTAGTATTCTTAATAACAGAAACAATTCTATACAAAGTAACTTCACATACATAAAGGCAGTATTAAACAACTTCCGTCTGAAATTTTTAAACTGAAAATTTATAACCTACTGAGGGCAAATTTTTTTTGTGTCTGTTTCATGGTAGCTTCTCAGATCAGATCGATAACACTGTGCTCTCTTAGGAGAATACTTAATGAAGGCTTAATAATATATTTATATTTTAATGTTAGATATACGTTAGCTTATTATTTTAAAATTTTGTTAGTAAATACATGAATTTACAGAATGAATAGAATAAAGATCTTTACTCTGAAAATTACTTCAAATATTTTATAACATTTGTCTTATTTGGATGTAATTACCAAATATATATAGCATCATGTACCATTTTTGTTTGAAAACATGTGTTCAGTATTTTAATGAAACTTCAAGGTCTTCAAAATTCATATTTACTCACGATATAACGTTTTTTTTTTATATAGAGCTTCGTATATATTAGACTTATGAATATTGGAACTATTTTTTTTTTTTCCCAGTACTGTCAGAGTGTGGGGTAATGGAGGAAAGTCTCGTAGACAATAAATGTTCATTACGCACATGCATTTTTTAATTTATCACTAAAAAAATTTATAAATGTTATTTCCTAATGATCCAGACGAAAGATTTAATTTTAACATATAAAGAAACTTCACAAATATTTAAAATTCGGGTTTTTAGAGTTGATATATTTCAAAAACTTCTCTTTAATTGGACAAATTCATTTTTAGTCTATAAATGAGCTGATGAGCTGCTAAGTTTTTCGAACTTTAAAAGTATTTTAATTTCTTTTTTATTAAAAAATAATTGATTAAATGTATTCTTTAGAGATTGTATTAGGGAAGCCTGTGAAAATACGAGAACCTATTAATTCGAATTAGATAATAAAAATAAATAATAATTAAAAAAAATGATTATAGATAGATTAAATAAGAACGAAATATTAAGTAGTTATGTAGTTAAAGTACGAAATAAAAGAGTTTATAATTAAAAAAGAATATTATCTCCAACAAGAATAAATTATTGATGGTAAGTAAGATATGAGAAGAATAAAACAGAATTCTGTGTAGTTCCCGCATAACGAATTAAATTAAAAAGAACTACACAAATACACGAATAGGCAGAATATCAAAAGTGTTATATGTTGAGATGAACGTTAAATTATCAGTCATATGATAATATGTTTCTTCAAGAGATTTCTGCTTAAAAACCATATTAATTACAGCTGGGTAATATATTATAACTTCATGTTTAGCATAATGAGAAAGAATAAAACATATTTTAATTATCTTATTGTAGAGTTAGATATGTATTAGTAAATTTAAGAAAAGAGCGATTAACAAATTATAAGGATGAAATAATTTATTTTTAATGGTCGTGGAAATTTCAGTGGGAGGTTTAGTACGGAAAATAATAAATTTGACCAAGTGAGATTGTCTCATCATACGATATTGGAGCCAGTACTATATAAAAGGTGTATGATTAAATAATCGAATTAAATGAGAAAGTAAAATTACAATATAAAGAAGTAATAATATTAATAGAATATAATAAGTTAATCAATGAAATAGAAGTATGTATAATATCAAAACAATAGTAAAATAATAATAATTAAATAAAGTAATAATTTAAATATTAAAGCAATTAATCCTTTGACAAAAGTTCTTAAAGGCACTTGGAATAAATTTTAGAATATAAATAATATTTTTATAAAATAAATTAAATTTAATTTATATGTATATATATAAATTTAAAACATATATTATAAATCAAACATTTATTTATATATATTTAAATATTATATAATATATATTATAAATTAATATATTATATATATAATATTATATATATATTAATAATATAATAATACTATATATATATAATATATAATATGTAAGCCAGATATATAGATTTACTTAGGATATGTATATAAAAATATAAAATCTTTAATTAAGTTAATTTATTTCAAATTTTAGCCTTCTAGAAGAGTTTTCCATTTTATTTTCGCATATCATCAAAACTACTAAAGCTACCGGGAAAGAGGAAATTTCAATTGATAGGATTTCTTCTAACTTTGAGACAAAATTTTTACCTTTAAGAGGGAAATGTAAAAAAAAAATTAAAATTAAAAAAAAATTTAAAATAAGAAAAAAAAAATCTGATCCTGTCGAAGTATCTTGACAAAAAGACTAAACAAGCTAAATAGAATAATACTTCATTTTGGATGTCTGATTAAAAAAATTTTGGAATATCGTGCAAAAGCTCTGTTGTGTAATTATGCTTTAAAACGGTGAATTGTAACCGGAAAATTAAAATTTGGCTATTTTTAAAAAGAATAGAACCTGGGACTTGGTTTGTTATATATATATTATATATTATATATTATATATTATTATATATATATAAATTAAATTATATAATATATATATAGTATTATGGATATGAAGAAATTATGTTAAATTGACATATCTGTTTTATAAAATATATATATATATAATATATATATATATATATATATATTATATTATATTATTTGTAAAGGTTATTATTAACACGGCAATTTAGGGGGCTCGAGCCGACGGGAACACAGGGGGTAGTGGGGACCTTTTCCATACCACCGTTTAGGAGGGAGGGGCGGAGGTTAAACCCCTGCGACAATAACCCAAATAACAAAGAGCGGGGGTTCCGGGAGGACCCTCCGGAGGGGGGGAATTAGTCTACGCCGGTAGTTCCCGAAGGCGAAGAGACCGCGACTCCTGATCGGTGCCGGTATATTGAATAATACCCTTGTTTGGATGTAATTCTTTTAGTAAAAAAAAAATGCAAAATTTTATAGATAAGTCTATTTATTTTAACGAGAAAATACCAAATTAAATTAGAAGTTATTTCTAATTAGGTACTTCTATCATATTAT
>JABUQX010004929.1:0-5000 GCA_015478945.1 Trachelipus rathkii
AATATATTTATTATATTATATATAAATATACTATATATTAATATATATATATAATAATATTATATATATATATATATATATATAACTATATATTTATAATATATATATATATGATATATATATATTATATATATATATATATATATATATATATAATATTATATATATATAATTATATATTATCAGGGCTGCGAGTCGGCAGTCGTTGGAGTCGTGCAATTTTGCCTGAGTCGGAGTCGAAAACTCTGTTCAAGTGGGAGTCGGAGTCGGAAGTCGGAGTCGAGAAGATTCCTAGTGTAAGTGGATTCGAGTCGGAGTCGAGTCGAAAATTTAAAAAGATTATCTATTATTAATTATTATTATTAATTATTATTGCTATTAGAAAAAAATGTATTATTATAATTATTTTTTTGATTTTATTTCCAACGTTCTAAATATTTATTTTTGTACATAATTTAATTTCCTTAAAATAATCTTTGAAAATAATATACAAGAGAAGAAGAAGATATATTTACATAGATTTCCCGACGCGTTTCGTCTCTATACTTGAGACATCTTCAGAGGAATTATTTCTTGTAACGAAATGAGTCTTTAATTTGATATAATAAGTACCAAATGGATATGAGTCGACTGATAAATACATAATTTTATCTGTAATGTCTGGTTGCTTGTATTTTGATGTTAGCCTCCGCAATTAAGTTTCTGGACTTTCCACACGATCCGTTAACATGATTGTGAAGTGTTTAGAAATATTACTAATAGTTTATTGACCATGTGCCGTATTGAAATGTTCAAATATTTTGCTTGGCTGTCAGAGATGTTGCAAATGCCCTGTCCGACCAATCTATTCTTCGTGTAACCAATATATGTCGACGTACAGTCTAACTCAGGGCAGTTAAATTGGTACACAGCGTGATGGTTGTGCTAAAGGAAGATTACAGTTGTTTGGACTTATGGTATAGTCTGACTTTAATTTTTGAGGCGTCTTTAGTTTTGAGGTAAGAATTCAAAATATTACGAAGGCGCTTCTCTTCCTTATTGACAAAAAGCATTGGAAGTTTTGAAGAAGAAATTTATCGAATTTTCTGATTATTTTTACTTTCTTTATTATATAATTTTTTAAGGGTTTTATTAATTAAATTTTCAACTGAATATTGTGGATGATCACAGTTAATTAAATTTTACTTAATGCGGCAAATTTCTTCATCAAAAGTTTTCCCAAGTTGAACATAGGTTGTATGCTCTGTAAACTAAAATTTTTACGATAGATTCTTTGTAAATAGTCGGTGAATAGGATCCATAGTTCATAATACAGACCATTATCAGTGGTTTGACATGTTATGCCTGTAGATAATTAGCTGTCAGAATAACATTGGATTTTGGTGTCTAAAAAAGCAGATAGGCCATTATTAATCTACTGTTAGTTTCGTAATGTGAATTTCTAAAAGCATGACCAACTCTTGAATTCTATTGATGAAATGATGTATATTGATCTATGTTCCTAAAAATAGTGAGGGGTGTCGTCGACATACCTTATGTAAATTACGGGGTTTAAAGTTGTTTGTTTCACGAAGGATTTTGTTTTTCCAGATTGCACATATAGAAGTCAGCAAATGTAGGTCAAGTGGTGACCCAGTCGCACCCATCAGTCTGGTAGATATCATGTTTTCTTTAACTTTAACACGGTTGTTTCAGTACAGACAAATTAATAAAAGGTTTCATATGTTGTTCTGATATATCTGGTGGGTGGTAGGTTATTTGAGTGATACACTTCGTTAATTATTATGTTAACGTATCAAGAACCGGTACATTTATGAACAAAGGTTCTACATCAAGTGAGGCGGAATATATTAGGGCTTTCAAGTTTTAGTTTGATACATTTAACATAATGTTTCATTAATTTGATTTAAACTATGAAAAGAGTTATTAAATATCGGTCGGATAATGCTTTCAGATATCTGGGCAATTTCGTGTGTAACCGTTTCGCACAATAGATATTACAGGTCTCAAAGGTGAATTTTCTGAGTTTTTGTGCATTTTATATATCTCTATATATATAAATATATATATATATATATATATTATATATATATATATATATATATATATATATAATATATATATATATATATATATATATATATAATAACTATATACTATATATATATATATATAATCCTAAAATATAAAATCCAGTTCTTTTAATTTTGTCAGAAATTCTTTTGTTTTTTATTTCATAAGCGATTCTGTTATTATTATTATTATTATTATTATTATTATTATTATTATTATTATTATTATTATTATTATTTTTATTATATTATTATTATTATTATTATTATTATTATATTATTATTTATTTATTATTATTATTATTATTATTTATTATTAATTATTATTGAAACTGAAAGTATTAAACTGTTAATTTTATAATGGCTGTTTTATAATAAAAATAAAAATAATTTGCATTATAATTACGTTATACATTTGTTTCCGAAACTGAAATATATTTGTTTGTCATGTGTTTCGCCTGCATCTTTATGTATTTACGGTACTTTACCGTATAGCATTTGGAGATTAGATTCATTGGAAAAGTGGTATATTTTTTTATTCTCAAAAGCAAGCGAAAAAAAATTGTTGAAACAAAAAAATGTTTTACTGTAACTCTGTAAGCACTAACCTGAGTCATAGTCGAAATTTTGAATTTGACTGCTGGAGTCGGAGTCGGAGTCGAAGAATCCTGTGTAGTCGGATTCGGAGTCGAAAATTTTTGTTTAACGTGGAGTCAGAGTCGAAACATCCAAATTTGCAATTTAACGGAGTCGGAGTTCGGAGTCCGAAAAATTTTTTTTACAGACTCCGCAGTCCCTGATTATATATATATATATATATATATATATATATATATATATATATATATATATATATATATATATATATTATATATATTTATATATATATAATATATTAATATAAAAAAAAAAAAAAAAAAAAAAAAAAATAATACATATATCATGTTTAAAATTGTTGTTCTTTCTTTCTTCTTCACCTTCCTCTTTGCCCCAAGGTTGGGGGTAAGGTGCTGTACAAACATCGGAAAAAGAAAAGCAGTAAGAGAACATGACAAACGTCGAAAAGCAAAGCCCAGCCTTACCGCCCACTCTGTACCATTAATTAGTGAGAGCTCGTCACAGACCGAAAATCCACCCTAGAGCTTCATGGGACCGTGACGAACCCTCACTATGGTAACATCGTCAATGTAAGGGTTCATCCCTGGCCCAGGTGGGCCACAACCATGCCCCCATACAAACCCCGCCATTCTCTCCTATCCTGCACCTTTCTTCTCGCCTCTTGCCAAACTCACATTTCTCTCCTTCAGACATTCGTTTCACCGACTCAATCCACTTTCTTCTTCCGGTCTCCCAGCCGGTCGGTTTCCCAACACACTCACCACTATACATCCGCTAACCAACCTACTATCAATTCAATCCTTTCCACAATGACGCAAACCAATCTCACAACTACTTTCATTTATTCTCTCATTTACCCCTTTCTTCACACCAACACCACTCTCTAATACGTTCATTCCTCCTCATTTTATCCTTCTCACACCCAGCACACCCCTAAGATTGTCCATCTGAACAACCATTTGAACTTTAAGATTCTATAGACTTCTTATGTCCAGACCATATCTCACTACCATACAATAACACAGGTTACAACGTACCCTCATGTAAGACCCTAGCATACACTCAAACTTAGTCCCTTTGCATTCACCAACGATATAATTGCACCCAGCCACTTCCTAGCCATTCACAACTTTCCTATCACACCTGCATCGTCCGTTCCTTCTCATCCAAACATATACCCTAATTTTTAAACTCAGAAACAACCTTTTTGGGTTTTTTCTTAGGCTGCTCACCATCTAACATAACTCACACTGAGGAGTGTCCTGCAACTCACCATAACCTTACTCTTTTCCACGTTTACTTTCAAGCCTCTCCTTTCACACACTGCCAAATCTCCCTATCAATCCTCTCAAACTCTCCTTCAGATTCGCCACACAGAACCAAAATCAATCCGCAGTATAATAGGTACGGGCACACTCCATCACTCCATTCTGCCCACCATTCTACCACCATTTCCTGCCATCCCCCCCATCTCAAATTCTTTCATAACCCATCCATATACAAATTGAATAACCAAGGAGACATAACACAACCCTGTCTTACTCCGATATTAATCCTAAACCACATCAGCCCATTGAACACCATTTATTCTTAACACACGCTTTCACTATCGTCATATGCATACTTTTGATTCCATTCAAGAGCCTACCACCAACACCATACATATCACTAACACACCTGCCATAACGCTTCCTATTAACTCTATCATACGCTGTTGCAAATCCATAAAACCTAAATACAATTTATTCTTCTTCTCTCATTTTCTCATCATTTGTTTCAATGTAAAGATTTGATCACACATCCCTCTACCACTCCTAAACGCACCTTGTTCTTCACCAATCAGTCCCTCAGTCACGACGCACTCTTTCGACCAAATAACCAGCATATACCTTCCTACAACACTCAATAAACTTATTCCCGCTTATAATTTCTACAGTTCCACTTTTCTCCCTTAACCTTATACAAGGGTACTATTCACGCTCTCGCTCCCAATCCCTTGGAACTGATAAACCCTCATAAACGCTATTATTACACAATACTTCCAAATCCAACTCAATCCAACCATCTCGCCTCGCTCTTGAATCATTTCAGCTAAGTAATTTCCATCTCATAACCTGCAGATTTACCATTCTTCAACTTTCTCACCCTACCCATTCCCCTCCTCTACTAATAACCTCATCCCCCAAATACCTATTCCTTCTTGCACCATCAAAACCGCACACATTCACTAACACCTCATCATTACTGTTAATATTGTGGCAGATTTTCGAAGTGTTCTTTCCACACTCCCCTCAAATCCATTTCATCAGT
>JABUQX010004929.1:12500-25000 GCA_015478945.1 Trachelipus rathkii
AATTAATGTTTTTTGTTTTTATTATATTATAATTTATTTTATTTCATTTTTAAGGTCTCGGACACAAAGTTGTGGCTGTTTCCTGCCTGTAGGCAAAGGGATGGACAAAAGGCTGTTTTCATTTCAATTGGAGAGGCTGTTAATACAGTTTGTTTATTATTATTATTATTATTATTATTATTATTGTTATTATTATTATTATTATTATAGTTATTATTATTAATTATTAATTATTATTATTTTATTATCTAATTATTATATTTTATTATTATTATTATTATTATTATTATTTTATTATTAGTATTATTATTATTATTATTATCCCAAACCTGGGAAGGATCCGACTTCTTCCGATAACCATCGCCCTATTTCATTGACCTGCACTACCTGTAAGCTCATGGAGAGATTGGTGGCTTCCCGTCTTGTTCCCACATTGGAGCAACTCCATGCATTTTCCGACTACCAATTTGGTTTTCGTCGCCATCGCTCTACCCAGGATCCTCTCCTTCGGTTGGATCACGACGTTCGTGAGTCATTTGCTTCCAACAAAATGACCTTGGCCGTTTTCTTTGACCTCGAAAAGGCGTATGACAGCACGTGGAGGTTGGGGGTTTTGCGGAGCCTCCATTCCTTGGGCCTTAGGGGGCAACTTCCCCTCTTCCTTCAGTTATTGATGTCGGATCGTTCATTTCAGGTCCGTTGTGGTACCACTCTGTCGAGGCGTTTTGTCCTGGACGAAGGGGTGCCGCAGGGCAGTGTACTGAGCGTGTTGCTTTTCGCAATAGGTTTCAATGGTGTTGTCGATTCCATCCCGACTTCGGTGCGCTGCTCCATCTATGTTGACGATCTTGCCCTGTACATCTCTGGAGCTAAACTTCCTTGCATGGTGCGTCAACTTCAGCTCGCCATCGATAGTGTTTCCTCCTGGTGTTCTGCGCGTGGCTTTACATTCTCCACGTCGAAAACTACAGCCGTGCTTTTCCGAAAAAATCCTCGTCGTAGGGGTCGACTCCAATCGCCTCCAATATTACGCCTTTATGGCTCCCCTATCCGTGTGGTGCCGACGGTGAGGTTCCTGGGTCTGCTGCTCGATGAGCGCCTCACGTACCTTCCTCATATTACTCTCCTCAAAGCTAATTGCCGCCGTTCCTTGGATCTCTTACGGCACCTCACCTCCAAGACTTTGGGTGCGGACAGAAAACCATGCTCCACCTTTACATCATGCTGGTGCGGGCTAAACTAGACTATGGTTGTGCCATATATGGGCAGACCTTCCAGTCCTACCTCCGTCTTCTTGACCCCTTCACGCACCGAAGGTCTGCAAATTGCTACCGGAGCGTCCGTTCCTCTCGCAGGGAAAGCCCTTAAGGTGGAGGCTGCGGGGTGATGCCCCTATCCCTGCGGAGGGAGCAGCTCATGTGCTCCCTGTTCATCCGTCTTCAGGTTCCTACCTCGTCGGCCTTGATTGACATCTATAATAGGGCGCGTCCGTCACAACCCTTCTTATTGGCCATTTGCTGGGGTTGTTACTTCCATCTTCGCTTTCCTCGACCTTCCTCAGCGAGCGGTCATGCACTATGATTTCTCCTCTACCCATTCACTTTGGGTTTATCCGCCTCCAGCTCTCTGCAATGGGATCCAGTCTTTGTGTAAGCCGGGAGGCGCACCCGGTGCAGTTGAGGGATTCCTTTTTGTCTCACGCGGAGGTCCATAGCGACTCTATAGCGGTTTACACCGATGGTTCCAAGACGGAGGGTGGGGTGGGAGCTTCGGCTGTGTTTCCGGACATCTCTGTGTCTCACACCCTTCCACCGTATTTGTCTGTTTTTTTCAGCTGAGCTAATAGCGATGTCCATGGCGGTGAACCGGATCAGTACCTTCACCCGTGGGGGAAACTGTACCATCTTTTCCGATTCTCGGAGTGCCCTCCAGGCGTTGCTTGACCGGTCGACCCGTAACCCTTTGGTCTGTGTCATTCAACAGTCCCTCTGCTTGTTGCCTGCGCGGAGCCACAACATTGGGTTCTGTTGGGTTCCCTCCCATGTGGGTGTTCCTGGTAACGAACGGGCCGATGGGGTGGCCAAACAGGCGGCTATACACGGGGTGTCGTGTGCCCAATACCTTCCTCCTGCTGTGCGCCTGGGCCATTTCCCTGCTACAGATTTCTCTATCTCTTTGTGTCGGGGCTTTCTCTCTGGCTGGCAGTCATGTTGGGCGGAGGATGCTCTTGGCGCCAAACTTCGGAACGTCAAACCCCCTACTTGGCCGGTGGTCTTCATCTAGCAGGAGGAGTCGCCTCCGGAAGTGGTCCTGGCTCGTTTGCGTGCTGGGCACACTACCAATCCATACCCATGGTTTTCTTATGTTCTAAGGGGTTCCCCGACCTCGACCGCTTTTGCCTCCTCCAATTGTCCTCTCACAGTCATTCATCTCTTTGAATTGCTGGCCATCTCGACCCTTAGGACAACAAGTCTTCTATCCCTGCATGTGCTAACTACTCTCTTCAGCATCTGCTTCTAGCACATCTTTTATCGAATCATTTCACTTTCCGTAGTGATCGCGTTTTTGCCTTCCTATTGGAAACTGAACATCTTGTATAAGATCTAACCATCTCAGCTTTGTTCCTCTTCCGTTCGTTAGGGATTTCCCATGTCGTTTAGTTTCCTAACACGGTATAGCCGCATTCTTGTTGTGCTGTGGAGGTCCCTGTACATCCTAATAAAAAAAAAAAATAGTTACTTATACAAAAATAGATTTATCAAGAAATATAAAGTTTTAAACTTCATTAATATTGTGCTTGGTTAGGATATTTACCAAGTTTGTGAATTGTGGGATAGCTGTGAATTGTTGCCAACCAAGTATTATTATTTATTATTATTATTATCTAATTATTATTATTTTTATTATATTATTATTAATATTATTATTATTAATTATTATTGATTATTATTATATTATATTACTCACTACTACTACTTTGCTGTCAGGGTCATTGTTGGAAATGAAACGTTGGGTTATTACATGGCAGAAACGCAAAGGTTCCTCATGAATATCGGAATGAAGCCTCGCCGAGTAAGATTTCGTCAGCATCCGAGCAATAAAATGGCACACTACGCTACAGACTGTTTGGTGATGCCTGAACTATCTTACCTCCTCGGAGTGGGTGAATCTGCTGGGTGCGCTGATAGAGGATCTATCGACCTATCTCAACATTCCAAGAGTGGACAGGTCTACTATTATTATTATTATTATTATTATTATTATTATTATTATTATTATTATTATTATTATTATTATTATTATTATTACCACCACCACCATCATGCACACTCGCCACTATACATTCTTTTAACGAACCAACTATCATTCATCCTTTCCATTTGACTAAACCATCTCAATGTACTTTCGTTCATACTAATTTACGTCTTTCTTCACTCTACGCAACTCCCTAATGCGTTCATTCCTCATTTTATCAATTTTTCTCACACCCCTAAGATTGTACATCTGTGCTGATTTTATCTTAGATCTATACCTCTTATTCCATACCATATTTTCACTACTATACATTAACACAGGTAACAACATACCCTTCATGCAAAACCCTAGCGCACTCAAGACAAGTCCCTTTGCTTCCACCAATAATTTAATTGCACCAACCATCTTTCTACTATTCACAACTTTCCTACTACACTCTGCATCATCCGTTCCCTTTTCATCCAACATACATCCTAAATATTTAAACTCAGATATATGTTCCAATTGCTCACCATCCAACATCACTTTACACCTCGGACTCTCCTCACTCACTACCATGACCTTACTCTTATCTGCATTTACTATCAAACCCCTTTGTACTTTATAGTTAGTTTTTAATTTTCATACATTATGTGTTGAATCATATGTATTATATTTTACTATCTTGGTAGGCATTTATATTCTGTTATACAGTTTGTACTTTCATTGTATTTTTTTTTTAGGTCGTGACTTGGCTGTTGAACGTCCTATGAAAAAACCGTGTGAGAAGGAAGTGTTAACTCTTACTATTAATAAGAAAAAAATTCGTCAAACCTTTGGAGAAGATGCGGAGGGAGTGATTGAAGACTTGAATGATTTGAGCCCCGAAGAGCTGCAAAAGATGAATGAAATTTTGAATCAGACGGACAAGTAAGTGATAAAGAATAGACTTTACAAAGTCTTTGAAAGGTTATTCCGTTTTTGTTAATGAATCATTCACTAGTGAACACCTTGAAGTAATAATACCTCTGATAATAGGGAGCTCAAAGCCACTTCTCTTTGTTCAACTATAAATACATAGTAAGGGACCGTCTTTGAAAAAGAATTGAAGTAGAATGTAATTAAGATAGTAAGGAACTAGCCACCACCCTAATATCCAGGCATACATTCACAGGTTTAAACTGAATGGCACACACACTCATCACTCTGTAGTAGATGCTCTCTTGAATCTGGAAACTCATCCACCTCATCCACCGTAGTTGCTTAAATATAATATCATTCGATTATAAAAAAAATACCTTTTAACGTGCTTTATCCCCTTTTCAGAGGGTAGCACTGGGGGGACTACAGGAAATCAAACTTTAAGGCCGGCAATCCCAAACCAGCGCCACCAACGTGTTCGCAGTCGAGTTTCAATTCTCGCCCCCAGGTAGATAAAACTCCAACTGCTACGCAGAGGATTGAACCAGCGTCCTCCCGTATGAGAGTCGGCGAGTCAACCTCCTGCGTCACTTATCTTAGAAAGTACTAACAGTTATAAAAGAAATTTGAATACTTCATAATATAAACTATCACTATAAGTACGTAGCCTTTGTAACCTATACCGTGGGACAGTGGTAGAGAGGCTGTGCTCCGAGGATAAGGTTTCCATCCATCGTCTGGACCCTGAGTAGCTCTCCTAGAATAGGGTTATGCTAGTAGGGTGCAAACTATATATATATATATATATATATATATATATATATATATATATATATATATATATATATATATATATATATATATATATATATATATATATATATATATATATATATATATATATATATATATATATTATTGCCAAAATAACTTTAATGATATTATTATTATTATTATTATTATTATTATTATTATTATTATTATTATTATTATTATTATTATTATTATTATTATTATGTTTAGGTTTAGGTTTAGGTTTTATGGATTTGCAACAGGCGTATGATAGGATTAATAGAGAGGCCCTATGGCAGGTTTTAGTAATGTATGGTGTTGGTGGTTGGCTTCTGAATGGAATCAAAAGTATGTATGACGATAGTGAAGCGTGTGTAAGAATAAATGGTGTCAAAAGTGATTGGTTTAATATTAATAGCGGAGTGAGGCAGGGATGTGTTATGTCCCCATGGTTATTCAATTTGTATATGGATGGAGTTATGAAAGAATTAGAGATGGGGGTGGCAGGAAATGATGTTAGAATGGAGGTGAGTGGAGGGTACCCTACCTATTATATGCGGATGATTTGGTTTTATGTGGTGAATCTGAAGAGAGTTTGAGAGGATTGGTAGAGAGATTTGGCAGGGTGTGTAAAAGGAGGGGGTTTGAAGGAAACGAAGTAAACGTAGATAAGAGTAGGTTATGGTTGTGAGTGAGGACAGTCCTCGGTGTGAAGTTATGTTAGATGGTGAGCACTTGGAACAAGTGTCTGAGTTTAAATATTTAGGATATATGTTGGATGAAAAGGAACGGATGATGCAGAGTGTAGTAGGAAAGTTGTGAATGGCAGGAAGGTGGCTGGTGCAATTAAATCGTTGGTGGACGTAAAGGGACTAAGTCTTGAGTGCGCTAGGGTCTTACATGAGGGTATGTTGTTACCTGTGTTAATGTATAGTAGTGAGACTATGGTCTGGAATAAGAGGTATAGATCTAAAGTTCAACGTGTTCAGATGGACAATCTTAGGGGCGTGTTAGGTGTGAAAAGAATTGATAAAATGAGGAATGAACGTATTAGAGAGTTATGTGGTGTGAAGAAAGGGGTAAATGAGAGAATAAATGAAAGTACGTTGAGATGGTTTGGTCATATGGAAAGTATGAATGACAGTCGGTTGGTTAAGCGGATGTATATTGGTGGGTGTGTTGGGATTCCATCGGCTGGGAGACCGAAGAAAAATTGGATTGAGTCAGTGAACGAATGAAGGAGAGAGGTGTGAGTTTGGCAGAGGCGAGAATAAAGGTGCATTACACAATGTTACAAAAAAAAAAAACTTGTTTTTTGTTTGTTCTGATTTTTTTATTGTTTTTTATTGTTTTTTTTATGTAGATTCCAAATATGTTTTTAGTTTTTCTCTAGCATCGACTGTTTTTGTGTTACGACGGCAGGAAGTATTTATTGGCATCCTATTTTGTATGGTGGTTACCGTTACAAAAATTTTTTTTTTTTTTTTTTTTTATTATTAGTTTTTTATGCAGATTCCAAATATGTTTTTAGTTTTTCTCTAGCATTTACCATTTTTGTGTTACGACGGCAGGAAGTATTTATTGGCATCTCATTTTGTATGTTGGTTACCGTTACAAAAAAAAAAAATATTTTGTTTTTTCTGATTTTTTTATTGTTTTTATTCAGGTTTTTATGCAGATTCCAAATATGCTTTTAGTTTTTCTCTAGCATCGACCGTTTTTGTGTTACGACGGCAGGAAGTATTTAACCACCCTACAAAATGAGAAGATGCCAATAAATACTTCCTGCCGTCGTAACACAAAAAAGGTCGATGCTAGAAGCTAAATTCCTTTGAAAAACCTGAATAAAAACAATAAAAAAATCAGAACAAACAAAGAAAATTTTTTTTGTAACATTGTGATTATAGGAGTGAATGGAGGGGTTTTGTGAGGGGGTATGGTTGTGGCCCACCTGGGCCAGGGGATGAACCCTACACTTGACGATATGCCATAGTGAGGGTCCGTCGCGGTCCCGTGAAGCTCTAGGGTGTATTTTCTGACTGCGACGAGTTCTCACTAATAGGTATAGAGGGGGCGGTAAGGCTGGGCTTTTTTTTCGACTTGTGTCATATTCTTCTACTACTTTTCTTTTCCGATGCATGTCACGCACCTTACCCCCAGTCTTGGGGAGGAAGAAGGAAGATAATAATAATAATAATAATAATAATAATAATAATAATAATAATAATAAATAATATATAAATATTGTTACCTGTGTTATTGTATGGTAGTGAGACTATGGTCTGGAATAAGAAGTATAGATCTAAAGTTCAATGTGTTCAGATGGACAATCTTAGGGGCATGCTAGGTGTGAAAAGAATTAATAAAGTGAGGAATGAACGTATTAGAGAGTTGTGTGGTGTGAAGAAAGGGGTAAATGAGAGAATAAATGAAAGTATGTTGAGATGGTTTGGTCATGTGGAAAGGATGAATGATAGCCGGTTGGTTAAGCGGATGTATAGTGGAGAGTGTGTTGGGAACCGACCGGCTGGGAGACCGAAGAGGAAGTGGATTGAGTCGGTGAAAAGGAATGCCTGGAAGAGAAAAATGTGAGTTTGGCGGAGGCGAGAATAAGGTGCGTGATAGGAGAGAATGGCGGGGGGTTTGTATGGGGGGGGCATGGTTGTGGCCTAGACCAGAATGAACTCCCGGTGACGATTCATAGTGAGGGTCCGTCGCGGTCCCATGATGCTCTAGGGTGGATTTTCTGTCTGTGACGAGCCTTCACTAATTAATGGTACAGAGGGGGCGGTAAGGCTGGGCTTTCTTTTCGACGTTTGTCATGTTCTCCTACTGCTTTTCTTTTCCGATGCTTGTACAGCACCTTACCCCCAATCTTGGGGCAAAGAGGAAGGTGAAGAAAGAAAGAAAGAAATAATAATAATAATAATAATAATAATAATAATAATAATAATAATAATAATAATAAATAATTGTTATTATTATTATTATTATTATTATTATTATTATTATTATTATTATTATTATTATTATTATTATTATTATTATTATTATTATTATTATTATTATTATTATTATTATTATTATTATTATTATTATTATTATTATTATTATTAGGGAATATACCCTTAATGGTATGAAACTAACTCGGGAAATGGTTCCAAAATTTGAAAAGGTGAAAAAAATGGTGACACTTGAAAGGATAACTCCTTGCATAATCGAACCATCTTTTGGAATTGGGAGAATATTTTACTGTCTCCTCGAACACACTTTCAGAATAAGGGATGGCAATGAATTTCGTCCGTATTTTGCGCTACGTCCGTTAGTTGCGCCTTTTAAAGTAGCTGTTCTTCCACTCTTCCGGAATGCAATACTTAATAACTTAATTCAGAAGTTGGGTAAGGTACTTTCTTTTATAAATGTTGCCAAATAGGGAATTTCGGATTTAAATTTCCATATATTATTATTATTATTATTATTATTATTATTATTATTATTATTATTATTATTATTATTATTATTATTATTATTAGTTGATGAGCTGGTAGATGAAGATGTCTCAGTATGGATTGACAAATCTAAAAAGTCAATTGGACGTCAATACATAAAGATGGATGAACTTTCTGTGCCTTTCTGTGTCACTTTTGATGAAGAGACCCTGAGTTCTTCACCTCCTACAGTGTCTCTGAGGGATAGAGACTCTACAAAACAAGTCCGCCTTCCAGTAAGTATTTAGAAGTTTATGGTAGATTTGACTGACTCACTGATGCCGTGCGATGCAATGTGAGGTGCGCTTATTTTGGTGCTGTGGAGTGCGTGTACACAATTTCAATTTCCACTGCTGTACAGTGCAGTGCAGTGCAGAAAATTCTTATGTTTAGCCAATCCTAGTCTACAGTTTGATTTTTCATATTTGATACGGCATGGGGTAAGCCCCCTAATCCCGTAAATTGGTTGTGCAACATATACTGTTGTTACATTTATATTCTATAATATTACTGTTGGTATGTAAAATTGATTTTGTTGTTGTCGAGTAAAATTTCTGGATTTTCTAATTTGGTAAATAAAATTTAAATTTCTTTAGTCTTTCCTTTGTCGTTGAAATCGTTAAATTCTTAAGAATGATAATGTCATGATTGGAAAGTGCTATTCCTTTGGTCATCTCGGAATTTGATTAGGTTCTCTTTGTGATAATCAATCGTTTATTATTTTCGTTTGTAATGGAACAATCTTTAAGAACAAGAAAGAAACTTTGCGTTAAAATATATTCTCACAAATATATCTATCTATTTCGCCATATTTCTCATGAAGCTTAGTTTACTCATTTAGCCTATTTTCTGGTTTTATAAAGGGAAGGTCCCAATTAATTACCATTGCATATCTATTCAGTTTACTAGGTACTAATATCCTTATTACACCTAGTTGTACATTAAAGTTATCACTTGTTTTTCTCTGCCCTTCGACGCACGTTCTTCCCTGGTTTGCATTCTCTTCCTGTCCATCATCGCCTAGCACGAATCCTCTCTGAATCTCATTTCCGAAGTGACAGCGTTTTTGCCTTCCTGTGTGATTTAAACATACATCCTCTATAGGATTTAATTATCTCGGCGCGATTTATGTCGTTTTGCTAGGGACTACCCCTGTTGTTGGTTTCCTGACACGGTATAGCCCCATGACCTGTGTGCTGTGGTGGTCCCTGTATATCAACTCAAAAAAAAAAATCACTTGTTTTTCACATCTAATAAATAATGTAATTGTTTATTAGATTGAATAATTTCAATTTTTGAAATTATCAGTTAATGATATTTGTAATCGTTATTTAATGTGATATATTTATTTAATTAAATTTTGGAACATTTAGTAACTTCACCTGCCTGAAAATTGAGATACATGGTCGATGCAATGCCAAAACAGCGAATGTTATTTTGTAGTTTTGGCGAGGAAAAGGGGTATGAAATGTTCGCATGTATCATAAAAATTCCGACTTGCGCCAAGCAATAACCGGTAGCGATAGGGGTTATAACTTAACGAACACATTCGTGCTTTCGACTTTGGAAACTTTATAGAATAGGGCTATGCCCGTGAGGTCCTGAACTTTTATTAAAAAAAGAAACATTGAACGATATTTAGTTATAAATTTTTAAAATTTTTTTAAAATTACTTTGTACAATTTTTATTTAAATATTAAACTTTTTATGTGAATTTTTCTTCAGTTTCTGATTCTACCAACCGTAAAACAATTTTCAAAAGGAAAATTAACATGGGAATCTATTTTACAAAAAATGGCCAATTTTTTCATCCACAGACAAAACGTGATTTTATTCATGAAAAGAATTACAAATTTTTGGAAGATTATTGATGAAGAGCTTGTAATTTTCAATCAAGTTGAACTACGAGTTGATATCCATATTTGACAATTTATTGTTCATTTAATATAAGAGATACAGTAAATGAAGCTGATCATTTGTATAGTTAACAATTATTAAATTATTTATTTATATCTTTTGTGTTTAATTTTTATAATACCAAATTTGAAAATGTTTGTGCTTAATTTTTCAAAGCGTTTCAATTTTACCTTATTGCTTGTTGTTCTTGACTAAATAATTAAATTATTTCTATAAGCATTAAATAGGCGTTTCCAAGGTCCTGAAAACTAGTATCGGCTCTTCATATTTTTTTAAATCGTTTTATTGATTTACCAATTAATCGATTTTTACTATGTGTATGTAAGATAAGTATTAAAAATCGATACAAATTTCAGACGACTTATGAATTATAATTATCGTAATGTTATGTGATAAAACCTTTTTTTCAAGTGTAAGTTTAATCACAATGATATGAATTAATGAGAAGTTAGACAAAATATTAATGATGGTTCCATTATGTAACTAAAGAAAGCTTGATTGCTGGTGGAACGAAATCTTATAATATCCCAATGTATTATGCCTAATGCAATTCTTCAGGTATTTTAGGTTTTACTAAATCACTATCTTTGGAGAACCTCATATGGGAAATGACGATTGTTTCGTTTGGACTTAACTAGAAGGAGCATGTTAGAAAATTTAAAATAATGAGTTTTCATTTACATATTCACATTTCTACCATAATATTCCATTATCTTAATTAAATTAATTAAAATATTTTTAGCATTTTTAATATGTTGCGGACTTTTTCTGAATATTTTGTAAGTTTTGTCAGAATTTTTAATCTGAAGGTAGGATCCGATAAGGAATGTTTGTAAATGGTTAAAACCAATTCCTGAAAAAAATATCATATCAAATATTAATAAAATAAATGTTAGCTTCTCAAGTGGAACTATTATTTAAACTTAAGTTGCAACATTAATCCAAACAAAGGACAATTTTCCCTAAACGCAGCTCTTGGAATAAATGAAAATTGATGGAAGTCTGAGAAAAGAGAAGAAGGAAGTGTTCTAGGCTTCCAGTCATGGTTGGCAGAAAGCCATTTAGATTTGGCTTTTTGGATATGGTTAATTGGCTATTCGACCCTTATAGGAAAACTTATAAGGGTCAAATAGCCAAAAATCCATGTTTTTTTTGCCAATCCTGCTTCCAGTAGTAGTCTACCTAAACGAGTGAGACTGTCAAAAGATTAATGGGTAGGAGATATTTTGCTGAACATCAAATGACCACCTTCCGTTCCGTTTTAGAGTTGGCCCACGCACCAGGTGTGGTGCGGTGCGGTGCGACACACAATTTTAATGTACCGGTGCGGTGCGGTGCGCAAAATTCCGGTACTCGTTCAACACTAGTCCGTTGTAATAGATAAAGTAAAGGATGGTGATGTAAAAGTTAGATAGTTAGAGAGAGATTTGTGAAGGTGCATGAGTTGATGAGGCTAAAGACCCTAGATTTCTCCATATATTATTAGAAAAGCAGTGGTAACATTCCCAGGTTTGTGGCCTGTGCCCAGTACTTCCATACAATGACAGGAAACGTGCCTATACAGAAGAGGCATTGGAATGGTGTGAAGATTCCTCAAAACCCTTGACTACTTGGAAGTTTATTTAGTGAGAGAACCAAATGAATCCTAGGAAAGGTCACAAGAAAATATCAAAAAAATGAAGATTAGGGCAAAGTTGGAAATGGATATTTTCGGAGATATATATAGTGGTGTTGAAGATTTCTTTGAATTGATAAGTGCTATACAAGAGATCAGAAATCAGTTGCCCTTAAGCCAACTTTCTAGCATCAGCTATATTAGCGGTTGTATTGATTACTTTTCAATATTAGAATAATAATGTATGATATTATCTTCGGTATCGGTATAAGAGTAAATTGATAATGAAGTGACTGGTAGAAATAAATAGAAAATGAGCTGGAAATAGAACTTTGATGAACACCGCTTTTAATAAATTGAATTATGACTTCTACAACAGCTGCAACATAATGACTTTAAAAAATTCGAATAAGTCTACAGAGAAGATATTGTAATGGAGTAAGTTTGGAAACGAAAGCGTTGCGTTGACCAACATAGAAAGAGAACAGCAAAATATTCCGAAATTCTGAAGGCTAGAGGACCAAAAGTTATAA
>JABUQX010004929.1:32500-35000 GCA_015478945.1 Trachelipus rathkii
TAGGAAAAAAAGTTACAGCCTCTCAAAGTTGTTAAAAATCCCATAGACTTTTCAATATTGATCTATCCAGGTTAGGTCTCATTTCAGGCCTCTAAGTCAGGTTATGATAAGTTTTGTTAGGTATACACAGAGAAAATCTATGTAGAATTAACAAATCTTATCATAACCTGAACTAGGATGGCCCTAAAACGAGCACGAGGCCCACTAATTTTTATTATAAAGTCTATGGGAAAATTTTAAACTTTCAGAGGCTGTAACTTTTTTTCCTAAAGAGACTGCCGATTTTCGTTTTCACTATTCATTATTAAAAAAAATTTTTGTTTTTTTTTTTAATAACAAATCCTATGGGGTTTTTTACAACTTTGAGAGGCTGTAACTTTTTTTCCTAAGGAGAGCGACGATTTTCGTTTTCACTATTCTTTATTATTATTTTTTTAGAGTATATCCTGTGATTTTCATAAAAATCGGGGGTGACAACCCTCTGGGTAACAATTACCAAAAAAAAAAAAAAATGTGGTAGTCTCTTTAGGAAAAAATGTTTGTCTCTCAAAGTTGTTAAAACTCATATGATATTCTTTTATAAATTTTTTTTTTTTAAAAATCACAAGATATATATACCAGTACTCTAAAAAAATAATAATGAAGCATTAAAAAAATGAAAATGATTTTAAGTCTTTAGGAAAAAAAGTTACAGCCTCTCAAAGTTTTAAATTTTCCCATAGGCTTTCTTATAAAAAAAAATTAATAGGCCATGTGCTCGTTTTAGGGTCATCCTAGTTCAGGTTATGATAAGATTTGTTAAGTATACATAGAATTTCTGTGTATACCTGACAAAACATATCATAACCTGAACTAGCCAGAAATGAGACCGGTAATAGTTTGGTTTGAGGTAATGTTATCAAATATCGATTGTTTTTTCGATAATCGTAGGTTATTGGATATTGTTGTTACCCATATATAAAATATGGTTTGTTCGAACACGTAAGAGTGACACTGGCTTTGGCAAAATTTACATTAAATAATTTTTCAAAAAAGAAATATTTGTTTATATAGTTACGTATATATTAACTTTTAAATGTGTTATTTAAAATAAAATTTATGAAAAATTTAATAAAATTCAAACATTTGAATATATATATATATATATATATATATATATATATATATATATATATATATATATATATATATATATATATATATATATAAATAAAAACATATAAATATATATATATATATATATATATATATATAGATGGTCAGATTTTTAATGCTCACAGTATGTAACTAGGGACCGGCAGCTCCTACAGTAAAACAAGTATATATTTGGAATCAGCGGAAATTTCTAAGGATGGGATTGCTTTTTTTTTTTTTTTTTTTGGCTTATTCATAAAAATATTTTAAAAAATTATTTCCCCCCATTTAGGGGGCTCGAGCCGGCGGTGGGGGGACAGAGGGGGATGTTTCATACCCCCGGAGGATGGTCGGAGGAACCGCGACATAAAGACCAAAGTGCGGGGTTCGGAGACCATCCCCCGGAGGATATCCCCGTGTCGTCCGGGAGCCGGGAGGCGAAGACCCGACTCACACCATCTTTGCAGTTTTACCCTATGGTATTCCTTTAGTTAAAAAGTAATACCAAAGTGTTTTTGAGTAAAATTATTCTTTTTTTTAACTAAAGGAATACCATAAAGTGCAGCCAGGGCTGCGGGCCGGGCCGTGGAGCCGCAGGTTTTGGGTGGGCCGGGCCGGAGGCGAAACTTTTGAGGATTGGAGCCGGGCCGGAGGCGAAATTTTGGGGATCTGGAGCCGGAGTCGGAGGCGAAATTTTAGGGGGGCCTGGAGCCGGGCCGGAGTCGGAGCCGCAAAAAAAAGAGGCTGCTCCGGCTCCAGCAAATACAAAATTAAGTAATTATTAATTTTATTACTACAGGTGTTATATATATATATATATATATATATATATATATATATATATATATATATATATATATATATATATATATATATTTTTTTTATATATATTTTTATATATATTTTATATATATATATATATTCTCTTTTTTTCCAGAAATTTGCTTATGTTTATTTATTATTCAATAATAAAAAAGAAAAGGTTCGGTACTTCTACAGATAACTTTAATTAATTAAGTTTAATATCCTTAGAAAAATCATGTCAACTAAACCAAAATCGAAAACACCTCATGTATTTGAATATATTACTCACTCTGATGATAAAAATACTTTCATTTGTCAATATGAAATAGTTAACACAGTTGATGGGAAACAGTCAGTTCGATCATGCACAAAAAAGTCTACCTAACTACCAGTTACTCATGGGGTCACAATACATCTATTGGATCCTTTAAATTAATGCGACATTTAAAACGCTATCATCCAGACATTGCTGCAATTGTTAAAAAGAAAGGTGAAGCTAAAAGTAATCAGGATAAACCTTTAATTTCAAAAACTCAGACTAAAGTGGAAACTTTTTCAGTTG
>JABUQX010004929.1:42500-52500 GCA_015478945.1 Trachelipus rathkii
TCCCAAGCCTGTCACCACCACGTGTTTGCAGACGAGTTTTAATTCTTGCCCCAGGAAGATAACACTCAGGCTGCTACAGGAAGGATTGAACCAACATCCTCCCACACAACTAAATATTTTTCAAATTTGATTTTTCAAAGATTTCAGTAAGCTTTTTATATAGGCCTATATTGGTAAATCATATAATTGGTAGTTCATTTTCCCTTATTCTGTGTGGCTCATTACGTTGTACTGAGTAATTTGTAAATATTATAGCTGATTATTATACACTTTCACCATATTTCATGCAATAAGTCATATAGATGTGTTACTTGATCATATTTTTGTAGTTTATTCATTTGACTGTTTTTATTATTGTTATTATTATTATTATTATTATTATTATTATTATTATTATTATTAATATTATTATTATATTATTATTATTATTACTATTATTATTATTATTATTATTATTATTATTATTATTATTATTATTATTATTATTATTATTATTATTATTAATTAATCCATTTTGATAGATGGTATGTGTGATTAAACAAAATAACTTTTAAATTAACTTATATCTTACAATGACCATTACTTTTAATTAATTAAATTAAAATTACACAAATGCAAAAATAATGCTGTGCTATTTCCCATGCTTGCCGAATGCACGTTCTTACGAAAAAATGTAAACAAACAAGATTGCCGCTTGGTAAGTCAGTTTGATGTGATGAATGTTTCATTCAATAAAATTAGCTTTAAATCTAATTTCTTCCAAATCGATAAACTATCACAATAGTTGATCAATTATTTGTAATAAAAACCATTTGTTATTTTTTTTTATTTCTGTTTATTCCAAAACCACGTGGTCCATCACAACAGCTAATTCCAAATTTTTGTATACAAAAGTAATTTTTTTTGAGAAAATGAGAAATCAAGCTCGTTTATGCACGAAATTCGTGCTAAAACTTGGTAAACACTTCTTATCGAGCGTAAGCACGAATGACAAAAACGAAAACGGTCTAATATAATATCAAAGAAAAAAATGTGGGTGTTTCAATATTCATCTTTTTCTGTGTGTATTTCCTATAAAAAAATGCCTTAAGGGCAGGTTGCGATTTTTTCATAACGATCTGTAATTAGTTCTAATTTGTTTAATATTCATTCGATTCTTATGAAATTTTCATGATATAAATAATTCAACGAGATACCCAAGTTTTCTTTAGGGCAGTTTTTTTTGGATAACCAACAATTTGACCTAGATACCCTAAATGAGCCGATTATCTGCGGTTTAAAACTTTAAAATATGATATTGACCTACCTAATATTATTTTTTTTTTTATAATTTGAAAATGAAATTCGTTTCATTTATTTCAATTTTAATTTGTTTTTATTAATTGAAATTTGAAAATAAGCTCTTAATTTTATATGAGTTTCCATTTTTAGTCGTTATATAATTTTTATTTTTTATAATGGAAGGTGAATTCAACTGGCATTACTTAAATTAATTATTCACCCTTAAAATGAGATTTGAATCCATGCTGAATATTACATTATTTATAATAATAATAATAATAATAATAATAATAATAATAAAGTAATAATAGTGAATTATGGTTCAATGAGCACCACTATTTTCTGCGCCACGCTTGTTGGTCGTACAACAGCACCTCACCACCAGCCATATTTTCACACTACACTGCACCATCTCTTTCGCAGTGCTCACTTTATTACACCTATATATTTTTACAACTGCATCTCACTGCACCAATGCATTGGCCAACCATAGTGTGAAACAAAGGAATGTTCATTCCTCATGAAGCAAAAGCTGTTTCGCATTTTATTTGTAATTTAGGCTGGGTGATCCTTGGAAAATGAGTGTGAATTAACTAATCCAGATACATCTGACGACTTTTTAGGCGATAATAAAGTTGTCAGTGCTGTGCAACTCAGCTTAGAAAGGAGTATTATTAATGTATTTTAATATGGCTTTATCATAATTTCCTCTTTTTAAATGTTACAAGATTTTTAATAAGACTTTCATTAAAATTTAATAATAAAACTTTTTTTTTTTTTTTAAATTTTACTTTAAATGTATCTTACTTTCCTAAATTTCTATCGCACTATTTTTAAAAAATCAAATATGTAGGTTATATAATTTAGTTTAACTAGTATCAATTTATTTGAGTATAAAAGTAAGCAATGTTTTAATCAACATTTAAATTTTTTTTTTTATTTTTTTTTTTATAGATTAATTGGACGTATAATGTTGAAAGGAACCATCCCTTAAAATTGAAATTTTAGAGTAAATGTCACCAGAGTGTAATGAAAATAAAAATTACATTTGGAAAATAGAACCAAACTATATATTAAGTTACCATTGCAATTTAATTTTTTTTTTAACTAACCTACATTCCCTTCATTTGTGTGTTTAACTTAAATCTTTTGAAGCTCAATATCTCAATTATGATGTTCTTTTGTAGGTTGGTTTCTGTTTGCATAACTATGCAATTAATCATTATATATTAGTTTACCCTTTAGGATCATGTCAATAATGCAACCCCAAATGTGCATTTTCTCTCTCTCTCTCTCTCTCTCTCTCTCTCTCTCTCTCTCTCTCTCTCTCTCTCTCTCTCTCTTCTCTCTCTCTCTCTTTCTCTCTCTCTTTCTTTCTTTTTCTCTCTCTCTCTTCTCTCAAAAATCTTCTTCTCTTCTCTCTTTCTTCTCTTCTCTTTCTTCTCTTCTCTCTTCTCTTCTTTCTCTCTTCTCTTGTTCTCTTCTCTTCTTCTCTTTCTCTTCTCTTTCTTTTTCTCTTTCTTTTCTCTCTCTCTCTCTCTCTCTCTCTCTCTCTCTCTCTCTCTCTCTCTCTCTCTCTCTCTCTCTCTCTCTCTCTCTCTCTCTCTCTCTCTCTCTCTCTCTCTCTCTCTCTCTCTCTCTCTCTCTCTCTCTTCTGTTAAATAAAATCTATTATATTTGATATTTGAATGGTATTGTTATATATATATACTATGTTATATATATATATATATATATATTAAAATATATATATATATATATATATATATATATATATATATATATATATATATATATATATATATATATATATATATATATATATATATATATATATATACCGTATTTATATAATTGTGGTTCTCTGTTTCTTTTGGAAAAAAATAGCTGTCCCGACAGTTCTTGTGACTTATTTTTAACATAATCCTACTTTTAGTTTTTAAACTTAATTTAGTGTTTTTTTATTTTCAAAATATATCTTAAACTTGATTTATGTGATCTGTTTATGCCGACTTATATATTATGTCATATTCTTATGACAGCTTGTAAAGATGGAAATAATATTCATTGTAAAATAAAACCTCTTTTTCTGAAAAAAGCATTAGCATTGTATTGTTCTTTATTTAATGAACTCAAAATTAACATAAAAATGTAGATGTCATGCAATTTACAGCTTTAAATATTTAGCGACAATTCCCCAACTAATTTTATTGATAGTTTAAATTTGTAGTTGGATTCTGGAATTTTTTTTTTTTTAACTTTAACATTTTTTAAATTTTTTCTTTAGGTGCGTTATTGTTGTAGTGGTGCTGACATTTGCACTTTATGTTGGAAGTACATGGCAGTAGCTGTAGAAATTTTGGACACCGGGCTTAGAGGTGAGTTTTCTGTTATTAAATTTAATATCTAGAGAATTGAGAGGTTATCAGATTTGGTATTTGTAATTATCAGATTATGTGAAGTATTTCCCACATGCAAAGCACAATCGGTACTGTGGTCTAAATATTCCTTTTATTTTATATGTTATTTGCCCATTCATAATAATGACATTCTTTTATTAATTTTTTTCTCTTATAAGCAAAAAATTTTCAGTTCAGTTTGAACTTTCATTTTACTTAAAAATTGTCAACTGAGAATTTTATAATCTTCATTCAGATAATGTCATAATCGTTAATATTAAGTTTTGTTGCTGAAAAATATAAAATTTTAAAGTATTTCTCCGATACTCTCATCTTTGACGTCATTGTTAAATTAGAAACATAGAATTAATAGTGAATATAACAATAGAATTAATAGTGAATATAACAATAGAATTAATAGTGAATATAGCAGTGTAAAATTAATAAAGCATTCCAGTTATTTATTCATTTTATCGTTAAATTATTTTATGTCACAGTCCTAAAAAGTTGTTTAAAGTAGAATATAATTGCAGTTGGAGTTTTATCTACCCGGGGCAAGAATTAAAACTCGACTGCGAACATGTTGGTGGCGCTGGTTTGGGATAGCCGGCCTTAAAGTTCGATTTCCTGTGGTCCCCCCGTGTTACCCTCTTAATAGGGGTTAAAGCACATTAAAAGGTAGTTTTTTTTGTTTTTGTTTTTATTATAATTGCAATAGTATTTATTTTGAAATTCTCGTCTATTAACAGATGACTTTGGATTTAATCACATCTTATGGGTATTTTCTGGGCGTCGAGGTGTTCATGGTTGGGTTTGTGATGCTCGTGCCCGGTCATTATCACAAGCAGCCCGAACTGCAGTGGCGGAATACCTTCAGGTTGTCCGAGGTGGAGAAAATCAGACTAAAAAAGTTATGTTTAAAGATTCAGATTTACATCCTTTTATAAAGTTCGTATTATTATTATTATTATTATTATTATTATTATTATTATTATTATTATTATTATTATTATTATTATTATTATTATTATTATTATTATTATTATTATTATTATTATTATTGAGAGTAGTAGTGGTATTGTTGATGATAGGGTTGGCCAAGCACCGAAACTTTGCTCACCGCACCGCACCAGGGTAAGTGCACCACACACCGCACCATGCATCGCATCGCACCGCACTGCACCGCACCGGTACACTATATTTTTATGGCGTACTGCACTGCACCCCACCGCACCTGGGGCGTCGGCCAACCCTAGTTGATATATGGAGGATTCAGGGTTAAAGTGAACCAAGTCCATTTTCTTTTTTTACCATTCAAACTACAACTTTCTTCACAAAGTGCAACTGTGAACCAGGTCCTTATCTTGAATAACTTTAATTAATTAATTAATTACTGTGACTGATTGTTTTCGCCATCTGCTGTCATCTGGCGGATAAAATTTGAATCTGATAGTCTTGGTCCAATTTAACTGAACCCTTTATAATGTTGTGGTTAGAATAACCATCATCGTTTCAGAAATGCTTCTACAGTCATTTCCCGTCATTTTAAATCCATTTCTTTGGAAGATCAAGATATTTTGGGCAATGAAGAAAAATGGAATAAAATCATTAGTTTAATACCCGATATTGAATTGAGGGTAAGTCTTTCCAAAGTAATGCCGCAGTGTTACAACTCTTTACAAAGATGAGAAACCATCAAAACTGAATTAGAGAATATAAAGAACAAGAAGGTATGTTTATTACTAGTAGTAGAGTAGTAGTAGAGAATCAGAGTAGTTTTATATCATGACAAAAATTTTTTGTCCACTTGGGTTTCATCATTGGTAACATGATATCTTAATAATGAATAGGTGTCAAAAATAGTAAGTTCACCAGTCTGTCAAAGAGCAAATTGGCAATAAATTTATATTTGCACAGTAAATCATTCACACACCAAATATTATATATATGATATATAGATATATATGATATATATATGAGATATATGAGAGATGAGTATATATATATATATATATACATATACATGATATATATATATATATATATACATATATATATATGTATACATATGTTAAAAACACTGATTATGTCCCCTTCAAGAGTAAACAAAACACATGAATAATGTGAAAGATAAATAAAGTAATCCTCAAAATTTTATCTAATGTAAATGTTTAGGTGGAAGGTAATATAACTAAGATAGATTGAATGCATAAAAATGATGATAGAATTAGTTCCAATGTTAAATGTATGAGTGCAATGATAAGAAACTGTCTGAGTAAACCCATATATCCAAGATCACATGAATGGTGTAGAGAAACTTCTTATTTAAATATAAGGAAGCAGGCTGATGGAGTTGGGGACTCAATCGTTCTTACACCTAGGTTAGAATTCACACTTAGATTGGGCACTTAACATCAACTCAGAGAAAGAGGGCTTTAAGAATTGAAACTATTACATTTATTGTCTTTAGCCTTGTTCTTGTCAATGTGACTATCCAAAAAGTGAGGGTGGGAACTGAACTGTCTCCAGTTATAACATTATCTGTTAAGAGCAACGTAATTCAGAACTATAATTGAGTGAAGAAAATTCAATGCAATTCGAACAGAATTTCAAATAGTAGGAGACTTGCCTTAGCAAACCCTGATTGATAGAGGTCTCAAGACACCACCATTGTGTTCAGCCCAAGAATATTATGTTTGTAGGTGAGAATACTGGCTTCGTTGAGCGGGAAAATGATGTGCTTTTGAGATAGGAAGATGGCAAAGTTGTTTTTTAAAGAGCTGAAATTTCACGTACGTGTGGTTAAACACTGAAATTCCCAACACATCGGGCAAGAGTCTGAATTGAAATCAGATTTGAGAGCAAGTCTCCACGTTGGGTGACACTAAATATAGAGAATAGAGAGCGGACTAGTGCATACAGAATGTGCGCTGTGTCTGTTGGCACAACTGCTAAATAAAAAGTAATAATAGTAGAGATGTGGGAACCCTGAGGTCACTATGGTCACAAATAAAAGAGAAAGAGGTTAGTTCACTAATGAACTACAGCTAACTGAGAAAACCATACAAAGATTAAGGTGTTGGCAGAACCAGCAGAATAGTTAGATTAGTAGTGCTTCTACACCCTATTTGGATTTGATATCATATACCACAGACTCTATAGTCCTGGCGCAGCTGGTGTGCAATCAGATCAATGAGGAGATATGGTATATATATACATATATATCTGAGGTATATATATATTTACATAGTATTGCCAGCTTATATATTTATAAGCATAGATAAAAAGAGAGGCTGTAGGTATACATATATATATAATTTCTAAAATTTAGTTTACCTTTACCAAATGATAACTTGAAATGATGCTAAGGTCATGTTTGATATGAAGAGAACTAGCATGGTTAAATATAAGTTACTGTCAGCACATGGCTAAAAGGTTCACCAATTTCATACATGTGATTTCACTTAGCCCATTTTACAGAAAAAGAACAATCATTCTTGGTCCTCATGTTCAAAGCTGGTGAAGAATGAAGTCAAACTTACTTGCAAGCTCCAAGAAGAAGATTGTAGACCAGATTGCCCTTGCTTGTATCGCACTTTTGATAATATGGGTTGTTGTTGATGTTGATTTTGCTAGTTGGGTTAACAGTTTGTAAAAAATCCAATGTAACTGTTAAACGCAGAATTGTGAAAGAGTTCAGAAGGATAGTACCTTAATGCACAATCAAATAGTAACAACAACGAACCCGCAGTGGTGGGGTTATGGGACTTTTGATCACAATGTAAACAACACAAAAAATTTTCACTTGGTTTACTGCAAAAATATAGTTGATTTTTGAGAAAATATGTCCCACATCGATACTTTTTTTGTGGATTTATTGTTTTACCGAATACCCATTGATCACGAATCTTACATTTACTGTATATATATATATTTTCATTAGAGTAAGAAAGACTATTCTCAAAGACTGCTGTATTTGATCAAACCGAACTAAAAATAATTAATTAAACGTCCATATGAAACACATCCCTTTTTCATTTTATTTATCATTGTGATTAGATTAACGGCTGGGTTAGCATCGGCGAGCAGGAATCAATCAGATAACCTCTCAAGTGAAACGTACAACAACGACTTTTAGATTCTGGTAATCTACATTTTTGTCTACATTTACTTTATTTTTTATTTTTTATGGAAAAGCTCGCCCCCCCCCCCTCACGAGCATAGCTCTGTTCTAGGGAGGAAACTACTTATTTATGATAACACAAGTATAGTAATGGTAGTTATAGGTATTATAGTACATTTTTTTATATCGGGAAAAATTGAGTTTTTTTTTTTTCTTTGTTTGATTGCAATTTTCTCTTCAACTCCGAGCACACAAGATGTTCGAGTCCATTGCAAACATGGGTTTGAAACCCGATTGAACTTCCTCTATAGGAATATATGAAGAGGGAATGTGATATTTGTATGTTTAAAAGAATAATTTGTTGTATATTTTTGTGTCGTGATATGTGAGTATTTAGATTAGTATAATAAAACTCTACTATTTACTTAAAATCGCAGAAAATGTTCAGAATTGCAATTTTTCGTGTCTCGGAGTAGTTGTGAACTTTGGAATTAAATTCAAGCTCTTAACACGTGAGTTCATTTCTTTAGCCACTGAGCTAGACTGGGAGTTTATAATCACTATATATTTTGTTATATTTAAAATCACTATAGATAGTTTAGTTTAAATTTTTTTTTCAAATATTGTAAACTTCATTTTCTGAGCTTTGGTTACCTTGATAAGAGGAATTGGTTATGAAGATCTCGAAAGTGGGAAAGATATCCAAGCAATGAATAAATGTGTATAATAAAAGAAAATTTGAAAGAAATAATATTCTTAGAAACATTGTTTTCCGTTTATTTATCTTTTTTCTTTAAATAGACATTCTTTAAATACTTAGATAAAATTTCGGGATAAAATTATTATAATTGTAAATGACTTTTTTTTTTTTTTTTTTTAAGAAAAGCTTCACTCACCTAGCAACTGAAATAATGTTCCAACTTATTTATCCTCGACTTGATATCAACGTTTCCAAAGGCATTAACCATCTTCTTAAGTCACCATTTTCTATTCATCCCAAGACTGGTCGTGTATGTGTTCCTTTCAACGCCTGTGATGCTTATACATTCAATCCTCTTACCGTACCTACTATAAAGTAAGATTTTTCACTAAAGGATTTCATAGTTGTAGGTAAATCATTTTTGTGCAAGCTTAATGACTTCAGTCATCTCATTATTTGTGTATTTATTATTAGTTATATTTTTCTTTGAGACAGTGATCTAATAGAAGAGATTGGGGAATTTGATAAAGCAAGAACTGGAGAAGATGTTAAAATTACAGATTATAAAAAGACATCAATGAAATCTTCCCTTTTCGTTTTCGAGAAATTTTTATCTGGTCTCGGCAAGGAAAATGCTGCAAGAAGACTGGAAGAAAATGGTTAGTTTATTTTTGTTGATTTTCTTGTGTATAAGAAGTTATAAACAAAATTTTAACATGGTTTAAGACGTTAAACGGTTTTGACTGGGTTTTAGGGGTTCTTGATATCGATATTTAAACCTAATAGGTGAAGCACAGGTCATTTAAGGAGTGCTGAATAAGGTAATTTTTAGGATGCATTGTATTAATAACACAACGTATGTGAAGGAGAAAGAATTTCCACACTGTGTGCTCAGGGTATCTTAAAGTCAACTAAAAGGACGGTGATAGCTGGGTTGGGTTCCGTTACCACATATTTATGTCTTAGGAATGCTCATGCATGTCTAGTACCTGGTCGTGATCGCCGTTAACGACCTTGTATCTACCGACGAAACTGTATAAAACGTCTGGGGAACATGGAATGTTAGATTAATAAATTGCTAGGAGAAGATGTGTGTATTTAGAACTTGTAAATTCAATCTGCTTGCTGTGACTGAAACATAGATGAAAGAATGGGGTGAGGACGTGTGGTATGGGTATGAAATGTGTGTACTGGAGTGGAATAAAATCATTAAACGATTAAAAACAAGAGATTCCTAGTTGAATGTACTAAAAGCCAATGATGAGGTTTAGAAAGAATGATGTTTGAAAATATATAATGAGGAAAATAGGAATACTAAAAGTTATGTAGAAAAAAAAAGGTAAATGAACCGTTTGGAAGGAGGATGGATGAAGACTTACAAGGGAACAGGAAGTTCCTCTGGATGGAAGTGTGTAAGGTCAGGAAATAAGAGTAATGAATAGGGATGGCGCTTTTGGGACTAATGAGATAAATGTGAGGAGAGTGTTTGAAGGAACA
>JABUQX010004929.1:57500-62500 GCA_015478945.1 Trachelipus rathkii
CATGTTAACCTACCTACACAACCCTATTCCAGAAAAACTCTACAAACCAACTCCAGCGCAATTCATGTAGTTGCTGCATCCTGCCCTCCTGCATCGCCTATATTATCGACTACTCAATTAGTCCGAAAGCATCCTGCAGTCCTGAACTCTACCGCAAGTACTGGTTTTTGACTGACCAGCAGCGAGCATAAGTATGCTCAGAGAGCGTTTCCTGCCAAGGCCTCTGTTCTCTGCCCAAACCCACCAATGGGTTTGCTGTGTCTGTGTCCCCTAATCTGTCTCCCACCATTGCTCCTACTCCTGAAACGCAAAAGTCACAAACGTTCCAAGCGTTCTGCTGCAGCCAGCGTCATGAAAGTAGCCCCAGAGGCCTCGCATTCCAACTCTGATTATCCATCCTCTTTCCAAAGTCATCAACTTGATGACTCATTTACAAAGCCTCCCGCTCTCGACTTTCATGCTTCGCAGAACCTCTGGGAATCCCTGAATGTCTCCAATTCTCTCATCAGAGTTGACTTTTCCTATTAGCCTTAACCCAACAAAACCTATATTGGATCCCAACCTCACAGCTCCAATGCCATCACAGAATGATGACCTTTTCCCGGTGGCACCTTCCTGCAGTGTTCCCATGGAAACAGTCCCACACCTTCAACCCATTTCTAAATCTACCTGCTCGGTGGATATTGACATCGCTTCTAATTATGAGCATTCTGGTTACTCCTACAACGACCAACTACATCCACACAATATTATGAACTTATGGACCTGTTTGAAATCTACTTTCGTATTCGTATTCATGGCGAAGCCCGTCCACCTAATACTAGAGGAAACCCCCCTCCCCCGAAACATGTCCTACAATCCAAGTCACTGTTATGAGACTATTCCTTACCACCAGGATTTACAGATCCTCCAGTTTAGAACCAACGCCTCAGCTTCTCCACCTCATCTGATTCCTTTTCCGGCATTGCCGCTAGCCACATAGAGGCAATATCCTCAAGATCATCTTTATAGCATTCAAAACAACACAGCATGGCCACCTTCCTTCAACGAAACTGTTTCGCGACTTCTTTCAACTGTCGGAATACAAGTCGCCAGTCGCCACCAACATCTATAGAACGAGGTGACAACGATATGGCTTCCGATCTTACTGGCAGGAGTGCTGTAAGAATGATTGACGAGGTGCGAAACTTATAATATAAATCCAGATATTGACGAACGATCGTCTTCTCGCAGACAAAATCAGTTGCAGGTGGTGATCCTCGCATGCCTCAGCATTGGCCACACCAATATCAATCGCAGCCACTACATTTCACAGTATCCTCCCTTCTGAAAATTTTTACGTTGCTACACCACTCAATCTGTTCACCACATCTTCATTGATTGTCCTCAACTAGATTCCCACACTACGGTTCCATAGTACCTTCTAAAAGGATAATCCATGTCTTGTCTGAATCGTCCCACTTCAATAGTAGCTCATATTTTTTTTTCTACCTTCAGGAACTGAATATTCTGCATGATATTTGACAAAAATTTTTCTTAGACATGAATTAAAAGAATTATGTTATTATCCACCCAGAGAGTTGGATTTCCAACCCATTGTGGCCGCTCCTTTGTGTGTCGTGGTGGGTTCTGTATGCCAACCCCCCAAAACATTATAATAATAAGTGGGTGTACAGATGTCATTACAATTCTGAAGTGCGACTATGCTGGGATGACTTTATAATAATAGTGGGTGGGTTTGCATAGATCATCAGAGCTCTGGAGTGTTGCTATGCAGGGACGACTAATAATAATAATAATAATAATAATAATAATAATAATAATAATAATAATAATAATAATAATAATAATAATAGTGGTCCCTATGCCAGTTATTAAATTAATAATGTCTTATGTGTTTGAATCAGGGAAAAGCATTAATTGGAAACAGCTCACTTTAAGTTTGGTAGTTCAATTTGCTGACGATATAGACGACTAGAACATATTATATAAATCTCTGAAGCTTTTATAGCAGTTATTTAAAGATATTATCGATGAGAATGAATGGTTTAGCTAACATTTATTTGATTAATTTTGGGATTATTTAATATGAAATTTTTGGACAGTTATAAGCTACTTTTAACTTCTCCATGTAAACAGATGTTAGCACTTTGGATTGTTTCGTCCGTTTCTCAAACATCACAGGACGATTAATGGAGAAGAGTTTTGCTCCCATGACACAGGCAACTGGTGATGATTTGGATGATGAAGAGGCTGAGTCTGATGAAGATGATCAAATGGATACTTCTCTTCTTACAACAAACAAGAAAGCAACGGTAATATATATATATATATATATATATATATTATATATATATATATATATATATTATATATATTATATATATATATATATATATTATATATATATATATATATATATATATATATATATATATATATATATATATATATTGCCATGCACTCTCCTCCTATCTCTATCTGATTTTTTGGGCTTAGACTGAACTACTATTGTAGAATTGTTTGATGTACTCCGTCAGTAATGTCCGAGACACTTTTCCTTCTATTTTCTTCAGTTCACTGAATTAAGATACTTCAGATCCATTTTCTAGATTCCTTATCATGCATTAAAATTGTCTAAATAATAGTTTTTCAATTAATGTACAAATAAATAGGAAGGTGATTGATTTCTGTGAGGAGAGAGGTATGTGTGTAAGTAATTACATTTCTTTAAACACAAGAGTATTCATAAGGATACTAGAGTTGGTGTAGGTAGAAATGGTATCGAAGTGAAAAGTATGATTGATTTTGTGTTGGTGAAGAAGGAGATGTTGAAGTATGTGTTGGAAGTTAAATCAGTGAGGGGTTTAGGAATGGGATTATCGGATCATTATGTTGTTTTATGTAAAATTAAGTTAGTGGGGGCTTGGATGGAGAGGAAGGTGATACGGAAGGAAGTGGGTAAAATTAAGAGTGAGAAGTTAAGTGAACAAGGTAATTAAGGATAAGATGTAAGAACGCTCGCAAGTAAATCAGTTGAATGGAACAAGTTGAAACTGAACAAATCTGAGAGCAAATGAAGGAAGCTATTGTTAGCAGTGCAAAAGAAGTTTGTGGATGTGCTAAAAGTAAGGAAGTAAGGAATGTTAACAGTGATGAATGTGAATAAAGCAGGTGATGACAAGTGGTTAAAAGAAAAAAGAAGGGGTTGAATTTACTAAAAGCAAAATGATGAAGTTTTCAAAAGAAAGATGCTTGGAAATTAAAAAAAGAAGGAGGAAAAAAGAAATTCTAAAAGGGGAGACGGAGGAGAAAGAAAACAAGAGTCGTAAATGAACAATTTGGAAGGAGGAAGAGTGGCGACTTACAAGGGAATAGGAAGCTCTTCTGGAAGGAAGCGCGAAAGGTTTAAGAATGAGAATAGATCTAAGTAGTTGGGCTTGATATTTGATTGGTGCTTTTGTAACTTTGATGAAAAGGATTGTGAGGGGAGTGTGGAAATGTGGAAATCGAGAATCTGCATAATTTTGGCAGTAAGGAAGAGGTGATAGTGAATGGTGTGGGTTTGATGGTGCAGAAGGAATAGGTATTTTGGAGATAAGGTTATTAGCAAGGAGGAGGTTAATGGGTTAGAGTGAGAAAGTTAAAGAATGGTAAATCTGCAGATATAATATGAAATACTGTGGAAATGATCAAGAATGGAGGCGAGGGGGTTGATTGATTGGATTGGAAGTTGTGTAATAAAAGCGTTTATGGAGGGTATATAGTTCCAAGGATGGTGGAGTGAGCAGCAGTAATATGTACTCTTCTATAAGGTAAGGGAGATAAGGGGAACTGTAGAAATAAGTCGGAATTAGTTTATTGGGTGTTGAGGGAAGATATATGCTGGTATTTTGGTCGAAAGAGGTTGTCGCGTCGAGTGACTGAAGGATGATTGTGAAGAACAAGGTGCGTTTAGGAGTGGTTAAAGATGTGTGTGGATTCAAATCTTTACATTGAAACAAAATGATTTTGAAAATGAGGGAGAAGAAAAAATAAATTGTATTGTAGGTTTTATGGATTTGCCAAAGAGGCAAATGATACGGTTAATAGGGAAGCTTATGGCAGAGGTGTTAGTAATATATGGTGTTTGGTGTGGTAGGCTTCTGATGGAATCAAAAGAATGTATGAGATAGTTGAGGTGTGTGTAAAGAATAAATGTGTCCAAAGGTTGACTTGTTTAGTATATAATAGCGGAGTGAGGCATAGTTGTTGTTATTTCTCTTTGGTTATTCAATTTGTAGATGGATGGGTTTGAAAGGAATTAGAGGTGGGGTGGCAGGGAAAAGTGTGTTAGAATGATGGAGAAATGGAGATGAGTGGAAGGTGCCCCTACCTGTTATATGCGGGATGATTGGTTTCTTGTGGCGAATTCTTTGAAGAAAGTTTGAGAGGATTGGTAGAGAGATTTGGCAGGGTGCTGTAAAAAGGAGGGTTTGAAAGTAAATGTGGATAAGAGTAAGGTTATGTTGTGTGTGAGGACAGTCCTCAGTGGAAGTTATGTTAGATGGTGAGCAGCTGAAACCATTGTCTGAGTTTAAATATTTAGGGTATTGTTGGATGAGAAGGAAACGGATGATGCAGAGTGTAGTAGGAAAGTTGTGAATGGCAAGAAGGTGGCTGATGCAATTAAATCGTTGGTGAATGTAAAAGGACCAAGTCTGCAGTGCGCTAGGGTGTTGCTTGAGGGTATGTTGTTCCCTATGTTATTGTATAGTAGTGAGACTATGGTCTGGAATAAGAAGTATAGATCTAAAGTTCAATGTGTTCAGATGGACAATCTTAGGGAGTGCTAGTGTGTGAGAAGAATTGATAAAATGAGGGGAATGAACGTATTATGGAGAGGTGTGTGGTGTGAAGAAAGGGGGTAAACGAGAGAATAAATGAAAGTATGTTGAGATGGTTTGGTCATGTGGAAAGGATGAATGATAGTCGGTTGGTTAAGCGGATGTATAGTGGCG
>JABUQX010004929.1:65000-120513 GCA_015478945.1 Trachelipus rathkii
GGCCCGTGAAGCTCTAGGGTGGATTTTCTGACTGCGACGAGTTCTCACTAATAGGAATAAAGGGGGCGGTAATGCTGGGCTTTCTTTTTGACTTATGTCATATTCTTCTACTACTTTTCTGTTTCCGGTTCATATCACGCACCTTAACCCCAGTCTTGAGGAAAGAAGGTATATGATAATAATAAAATAATAATAATAATTTATTTATTTATTATCATGCATTTTTTCCCCTCACTATTGACTTGGTAACTGTCAATAGATATTTATCAACTACATTTTGAAGGAAGCAATTATGGTTTATACCAGAGTTGGCAATAAAAGAACCTCTTATTCCCTCCGCCCCACCCACCTTTCCAAAAGAAAACAAAAAAAAACTTTTTAGTATTATAAGAAAGCTTTAAAATTTTTAAGAAAATGTTTGAAATTGTGTATAATATTATCAATATTTTTATTATATTGGAATTGTAAATTAATACCACGAGTATTTTTAATGTTAAATAACATATTTAAACCTGAATATTTCATTACCTTTTATATGTTAATTTAAAAGTTCTCACCCGCACATTGTCATTTTCAGGTCCTCCTGGAACTCCTCTTCTGCAGGTATTGTCACTAGGTTATCCTTTGTCTGCTGCAGAGAGAGATGCACTCGTACCCCTATTATCAACATTCAGTGCGTCTCTAATAGCTGTTCTGGCCACTTTGCATGATTCAGAATTGCTGGAAGGTCAAGGTATAAATATCCATTAAGCATTCACTTTAATATTCTTTATTATTCTTACAGCACAACCAACCTTTGGTCAATAAAAATGAGGTTTTATCATGGCTGCTGCTTCAAAACTTAATTGCTGTGCTTATGTTACAGGTTCTGTGAATGTTAACCATATCGGGTCTTTTCCCTTTAGTGTTGAAGAGTTAGTTAAAATGTCTGGTACACTGAGGGATGTTTGCGTTGGACTCGTTGAATTGGCCCATCCAGACATCAGAATGGCGACGTATATAGATGGTTCTTACAAGACTATGTGGGCACATTGTTTTAAGGTAATTTTGTGCTTTGAATTTAGAGTTTTTCACCTTTCATGTGTAATTTTATTTTCTATATCGTTAATTATGACATGATTTATCAGATTGAAATATATGTATAATAATTTTTTAAGGTTTGTATTAATGTTGTGAGACAAATTCACTTACGGGATACAAGAAGAATATTTTGTCCAGAAGGTCATTGGTTAAGTCCCAAGGTATTTCTTCCTCTCAAAGATGATAATGCCAAGTCTTTCGCAATCAGACCAAGGAGAAGGTATCGACGTTTTGAACCACCTCGATGGCTCAGTAAAGATGAGTTAGGTACTACATATGCAAGAATCTTTATTATTTGAGCTACAGCTAAGTAGCTTGTTTTAAATTGACTTATTTGTTATCGTTTTTCAGTTAGGGTATACTAATTTAATTCTAATGATTTGTATTTTTTTTAATGAAAATTAAAGAAACGGATGGACCTCCTTTATCTGTAGCAGAACAACGAAGATCAACTTTATTGGAAGAATTGCCATTTGTCTTTCCCTTTGAATCAAGGATGGCGGTTTTCACTTCGCTTGTAGCAGCTGACAGGTCTCAGCATCAGAGTACAGCACCTTATGGTCTAGGGCCTGATATAAACATCTCTGTGAGGAGATCTCATTTATACGAAGACGCCTTTGATAAGCTTTCACCTGCTAATGGTTAGATGTATTGCTTTTCGCAAGTGTATGGAATGTTTTGAAATTATTCTTAGAGACGGATTTTTTTTTTTGCTATTTCATATGTATTAAATATGAATAGACAACATCCATTTCTTAAAATTAAAATATAAATGGAAGTATGAGCACCTAGTCATACAATTGAAGATAGGTAATTAATTTCGTTCAATAAAAATTGATAAACAATTTAATTTATTGAATTTTATATAATATGCTGTAAATATGAATACTGAATTTTGGTGGTTAATGCCTCTCGAGTTTGATGCCTTTTAGAATTGTACTCTCATACGATAATGAAATGGGTGTAAAGATAAAATAATTTTGAACTTACTATAATTTGTTTTAATGATTTTTAAAATCTTAATGGAATTTTTTCAATATTTATGCAGATTTGAAAGGAAATTTTTAGAAAATGTATTAGATGTCACGGATTACATATTTTCTTAGATGTTTTAAATCTAAACTGGATAAAACTAGAATTAAGCTTGGGATAAAACGACCTTACCTGTTGAGGCTGTTGGTTACAGGAATTATTTCATTTTAGAGAGAAACCTACGGTTGAAGATGCGGGTTCATCTTCTTAATGCTGTTGGACTCGATGAAGCTGGAATTGACGGCGGGGGAATCTTTAGAGAATTTCTTTCAGAACTTTTAAAAACTGCGTTTGATCCTAACCGAGGATTTTTTCTTCTCACAAGAGATAATACTCTATATCCTAATCCAAGTTCAAGACTAATTGCAGACGATTTTGAGAAACATTATTATTTTGTGGGAAGGATGTTAGGAAAGGTTAGTTTGTTCATTATTTGTATTGAGTTACACTAACGAATCTGCATCAATTTATTGAGAAAAAAAATGCTCACTATTAATTGATAATTCTGTGGCTAAGTGGTAAAAGGGCCAATGTCAAAGTACTGAGAAATGTTAATAAAGTACAGTTTTTAAATGCTTGAGGATGTAACTTTTAGTGGTTAGAAAGATCGATGTCATTGTTACTATATTAATGAAGATATGTCGATTTAAAAAAAATATCGGAACGTTCTGATGTATAACTAAAAAAAATATTTTTGTTCCTGAAAAATTAAGTTTTTGTATATTGGATCTTTTACAACCCGGCCACAGAATTTTAATTAGCTACATCTAGAATACACTAATCGTTATTTAAATAAATTTTGTTTTTATCTTTGTATTTTTTTATACTAATTGTGTATTTATTTTCAGGCATTATACGAAAATTTATTAGTAGAAATTCCATTAGCAGGATTCTTTTTATCAAAACTTTTAAGTGGTTCCAATTCGGTTGAATTTCAACATTTAGATTCATTGGATCCTGAACTTTGCAAAAACCTTCTTTCTCTTAAAAATTATGAGGGTGACATCCAAGACTTAGGCCTTGATTTTACGGTTTTGAATGCGGAATTAGGGCAGAATTATGTAAGTAGGTCATTTCTTGTTTTGTAGTAGTGGCTATAAATTAAATATACTCTATTACATAGGTAAACACTGATTGAATGTAATAGCAGTTGATTATATATATAATATATATATATATATTAGTATATATATATATATATATATTATATAATATATTATATATATATATATATATATATATATATATATATATATATATATATATTGATAAATTCCAGATGAAAGTCTACTCACCTAAATAGGATGTAGAAACGCGAGGGGTTTAGGGGATTATTCGAAGGTTTACGTTAAAAGAAAATTATTTACACTTAATGTCTATGTCTCTGAAAGAGACCACACAAGGAGCAACACTTATAAGATTGTTGCATGCAACCCCCTGGATCCTACTTGTTTGGTCCCTTGTTATACGCACACACGCAAAGTCCTAAATTTAAATCTTTAATCACTTTATTAAGAACCTCAAAGAAAGGGCATTCGTCTTTCACTTTAAACTCTTTTTATAAACCTATAAAGAAATAAGATAACTTAAAATTAAACAACACAAATAGATAAAATAGGGGAAACTAGGGAGTAAGGGGAATACCACTACGAGGTGGTAACTTCAAGTGTTCCTTGGAGTGTTGATTGTCTGGTAGCCGAGTGTAGTTCCGATCTACGGACCTCTGGGTTATGGGCCCAGCACGCTTCCATTCTTCTTCTTCCTCCTCTTCTCCTTTTTCATCCTATAAAATATTAACACACTTATACCTTTTTCCTCTCCTCCCACCTCCTCTCCACCTTCTTCAATTCCTTCCCTCCACATGTCTCCTCAAACCCTCCATCTTCACTCCCTCCTTTGTCAGTGGGTCTGCCAATTGTTTCTTTGCTTCCACCCATCTAACATCTTTAATCAGATCCTCTTCTAGAGCTTGTTTTATGTATGCAATATCTATCTGAAGTCTCATATTGCTCACTTTTGATGTGGAATGTATTCCGTCCACCAAGGTCTTAGAGTCAGAGTATATCCAGATGCCAAGTGGTTCCTTCCCTATTATCTCCTCCCACCAAGCGTTGATGAGGATACCGGCTTCCATCCCTTCGATTAAACCTAGAGTCTCCGCTTCCATCGTAGATCTTGCTTTTCTTTCTCCATTTTTGATTTCCAAAATATTGGACTGCTTTTTCCTAACTCATCTACCAGGCTCACAATATATCCGATTTGGGGACTCCCCGGGTCTTCATCGATCACCTTTCTCATAGATGCGTCCGTATAGACAACAATCCTTAAATTTCCTTTGAGATTCTGAATCCGTATCTCCCAATTTTCATTTTTACTTTTCTCAATAATGCCTATGAGTTTCCTCATATCCTCAGCAGTCCCACTTTTGCAGTATCTGCTCATATGACTCACTGGGTAGGCCAAATCCGGACGAGTGTGTTGGCTTGCCCAGTTCATTTTTCCAATAAGGGATCTATACTTCGTCAATTCCCTTTCTGGTAGTAGAGTGTGTCCTTTGTAATCTTTCTTGTCAGGTATCTCTATGTTCCTTACATACCCCGTTTGTGATAGGAGGATTCCTTCTTTATCCACCTTTACATCCACTCCGATATAACGGAATTCTCCCTCTTCTTCACCTCCCACTTTCAATCTATGTTTTAATCGATTTATTACTGACCGATAAAATTCTTCTGACCCTCCGTAGCAAAAATCGTCGACATGGGTACACATTATACCTGTGAGTTTCCCTTTTTCTCTCCAGTAGAACATTGTAGGTTCCAGTTTACTCCTGATACCTCCCAAATCCTTTAGGATCGTAACCACACTCTCATACCACGTTCTGGCAGCATCTTTCAACCCGTAAACGGCTTTCCTTAGTTTCCATATACATCCTTTTGTTTCGTCTTCTAAAGGAGGCCTAACCCACACATCTCTTTCAATTCTTTTCCCTTGGAGATAAGCCGTCTTTATGTCGATTGTTCTACACTCCCATCCATAAAAACACATAATGGTCATGCAAAATTTCATAATCTCACCAGAACACGTTGGGGCATCAGTCGCAAAAAGCCCCTCTTTTTCTTCGTATCCTCTCACCACCAATCGAGCTTTCCATATTTTACTTCCATTTTTCATCTTTTGTCCGATTACCCATTTTAGTGAGAGTGCCTTTTGTCCCTTATTCTCTACCACCTCATAAACGTCATTTTTCTTCCAACTAGTTAATTCCTCTCTTTTTGCTTCTTCTATTTCTGCTTCTGGAAAGTTACCGTACCATCCCTCTATATCCTCTCCATCTTCTATCTCCTCTCCGCCCATATTTTCTCTTTCCTGGCTTGTTTCCACCTCCTCCTTTATATTTTTATACTCCTTGAAATCTATCCACTGGGGTCTACCATCTCCAACATCTATGACGTTGAAACATTCATTATATACTTTTTACTGGTGGCTTTTCCAGCTCTACTAACTATTTGAAATACTCTTTTTTCTCCATTATCTTTTTTCTCACATATATACCTTTTTCCTTGTTTAAAAGTTTCTTTTTTTTTCTTGGGAACCATGGGGATCTCTTCTGTTTCTTCTGTAATCTGTAGGTCTTCTGCTACATTTTCTCCTTCATCTTCACTACTTGATTCGTCTTCTATGTATTGTCTTGTAGGCCCCATCCCTCCTCCATCTACATTCCCTTTTTCTCTGGATTGTTCCTCACCTACTTCTTCCTCATCCTCCCTGTGGGGTAATCTCCCTAGTCTCGTGATATGTACTCTATTAATTTCTCTAATAGTCCCTCCGTGTTTCACGACCACTGTTTTTCCTAATCTCCCGACAACCTCCGCAGGTCCTCTCCATTCTCTTTCTCCTTCTCTTTTATAATATACCTCTTCTCCTGGTATCGCTAACTCAATATGGTGTTCCCTCACATTTTGTCGGAGTGCTCTTTTTATCTTTTCTTCAGATTCTTGTCTGATGTGTATTTCTCTGGCTTTATGAAGGCCTGTCAACACGTTCCTCAGCATCGCACTCTCTTCTCCTTCCTCCAATGTTCCAATCCTTTCTTCTTCTCCTAATCTAGTAAGATTGGGTAAACCAGTGTTCCTGCCAAAAACAAGATGGTTAGGAGCAAACCCATTTGCATCGGACAGGCTATTTTTCGCAGCCACCGACCACATCAATCCTATTTCGAGATGGATCCCTTCTTCCCTCAATTTCCGAATAGAGTCCTTTAAGAGCCCTACCATTCTTTCACATAAACCGTTGCTAAAAGGACTCCTTGCTGCTGTAACTTTTTGTTTTATCCCGAATCTCTCAGTCATTTTCTTCATTTCCCATTAGGAGAATTCCAGATCCACTGTCAGTAAACAATTCTTTTTGGGCCCAAATAAACTTGAGCCATTTTTCCATTAATTCTCTTTGTGATGTCTTCTGGTTTTTTGCGTTTTACCCAGCTTGCCTGGCAATAACGAGTTGCGCTGTCGATCATCACTAAGAATTTTTCTCCTTCTAACTCCCCCAAATCCATACAGACTACATCATTAAACACTCTTCCCAGCGGAAGTCCAACGATTGGTCTGGCTGGAGTCCTTTTAAACCGGATGCACACATCACAATTTTCTTGCATGTCTTCTAGACTCTGTCGTATACTTCTTCTTTCATCTTCCTTAAGGGTATCTTTTTCAAACGCGTCCAGGATCAGTCTCCACAATTTTTCAATCCCAGGATGACCAAATTGTATGTGAAGTTTCCCTAACACTTTCTTCCTGTTTAGAAAATTTCTCAAATCTTCTTTGGTGTTCTCTTGATACCAAACGAAATTTTTATTGAGTCCTTTTCTTAGTTGGATCATTAGATGTCCTTTCCTATTCTCCCGACATTTTACTCCTTTTTGTTTCAGAACACCTATGTCTATCTCCTTTCTTCTCATGTCTATTCTCATGTCCATCCGTTCCATCGTCTCCTTTCCCACGAGCCAAGGAATATCTCCCCTTACCACTTCAGTTCTCATGAGAAACTCATATCCACGGATGTTGCATGGTATGTTAATTATCTTACAAACATGATACTCTGTTTCACCAAAAACATAGGTTCCTTCCTTCTCCTCCACTGTCTGCCAACATTTCCTTTCTTTCTCTCCCAGACAAACTCCCCACTATCCTGCCTAGTCATCTCTCCCCAATAACAGATGTCTTACAACCAGTATCAATCAAGGCCTCAAGATCATCATATGGCCCCGATGTTTTCTCTTCTTTTTCCGTAACTGAAATAGACTTCTTTTTTCTCCCTTCTTTCTCTCCCTTCATTCTGCCCGATATTTTTGTTCTTAAATCCTTCATTTTGAGGAGTTTCTGTCTTCATCCTCACTCCCTTACCTCTGTGAGGACACTTGAAGGCGAAATGGTATTCCGATCTGCAAATCATGCATTTTTTGAACGACCCATCTGGATATGTAGGATTTTTTCCTTTCAAGTTCAGCCCTCTTTCTCTTTTTTCTTGATCTTTCTCACCAAACCAGCCACAAGTTTCTTCTTTCTTTTTTTCCTCTCCGATATTCATCTCATATAGAGTAATAAGAGCCATTTTGAAGTCCTTAAAGTTCCAGTCTCCTTTTCCGCAATACGATAAAGTAAGTTGTTTCTGTTCATTAGTAAGGTTTGCTGCTTCAACTACATGACAGCAACGTAAATCTTCCACCAGAAACCCACTGCCGCAGACTAGGCGACATTCTCTCTCCTGTATTTCGTATCGTCCCATAAAATCTCTCATCCCTTCTCCTTTATTTCTTTGTATTTTAAAATACTTGCTTATTTTATCGAACTTATCTTGCGTCCTTTCCCTGCCATATTGTTCATCCAATCGCTTAATTATTGCTTCTTTCCCTCCTACTGCTTGTAGATCTTCCATAGAAATATCCTGCACAAATTTGAATGCCCTTTCTCCTAAACTTAACATGATTTCTACTGCCGGATATTCTATTTTCTTTCCTTCCGCAAGAAACCACAAATCTATGAGTTTTTTCCACATTCCATAGTCTTCTCCTTCGTTTCCTTCCCACCGGGGACATGTTCGTTTTGTGGTTCTTCCTTTTTCCTTTCCTTCCGTTATACGTTCGATCTCCTTTTTCATGGATAACAATGAAGCCGTGAGTTCCTCCATGATTGTGAGTAGAGAGCAGAGTAGCGCAGCTTGATAAATTCCAGATGAAAGTCTACTCACCTAAATAGGATGTAGAAACGCGAGGGGTTTAGGGGATTATTCGAAGGTTTACGTTAAAAGAAAATTATTTACACTTAATGTCTATGTCTCTGAAAGAGACCACACAAGGAGCAACACTTATAAGATTGTTGCATGCAACCCCCTGGATCCTACTTGTTTGGTCCCTTGTTATACGCACACACGCAAAGTCCTAAATTTAAATCTTTAATCACTTTATTAAGAACCTCAAAGAAAGGGCATTCGTCTTTCACTTTAAACTCTTTTTATAAACCTATAAAGAAATAAGATAACTTAAAATTAAACAACACAAATAGATAAAATAGGGGAAACTAGGGAGTAAGGGGAATACCACTACGAGGTGGTAACTTCAAGTGTTCCTTGGAGTGTTGATTGTCTGGTAGCCGAGTGTAGTTCCGATCTACGGACCTCTGGGTTATGGCCAGCACGCTTCCATTCTCTTCTTCCTCTCTCCTCCTTTTTTTTCATATAAAATATAAACATATATATATATATATATATATATATATATATATATATATATATATGGTAAATCGTCAATGTAAGGGTTCATCCCTTGGCCCAGATGGGCCCAACCATACCCTCTCGCAAAACCCCCCCCATTCACTCCTATTAAGCACCTTTATTCTCGCCTCTGCCAAACTCATTTCTCTCCTTCAAACATTCGTTTACTGACTCAATCCACTTTTTCTTCGGTCTCCTAGCCGGTTGGTTCCCAACACACTACCCCACTATTACGATCCGCCTTAACCAAATCCGACTATCATTCATCCTTTCCACATGACCAAACCATCTCAACATACTTTCATTTATTCTCTCATTTACCCCTTTCTTCACACCACACAGCTCTCTAATACGTTCATTCCTCATTTTATCAATTCTTCTCTCACCTAGCATGCCCCTAAGATTGTCCATCTGAACACATTGAACTTTCGATCTATACTTCTTATTCCAGGCCATAGTCTCGCTACTATACAATAACACAGGTAACAACATACCCTCATGCAAGACCCTAGCGCACTCCAGACTTAGTCCTTTTACATTCACCAACGATTTAATTGCACCACCACCTTCCTACCATTCAACTTTCCTACTACAACTCTGCATCACTCCGCTTCCCTTCTCATCCAACACATACCCTAAATATTTAACTCAGACACTTTTCCAGCTGCTCACCATCTACATAACTTTCACACATCAAGAACTGTCCTCACTCACAACCATAACTTACTCTTATCTACGTTACTTTCAAGCCCCTCCTTTTTACACACCCTGCCAAATCTTTACCAATCCTCTCAAAACTCTCTTCAGATTCACCACAAAAACCAAATCATCCCAATAAAATTAGGGTACCCTCCACTCAGCTCCATTCTCCATCATCTAACACCATTTCCTGCCACCACCCCTATCTAATTCTTTCATAACCCCATCCATATACAAATTGAATAAAACCAAGCGAGACATACACAACCCATGCCTCACTCGCTAGTAATTAACGAAAACCAATCACTTTGGATTACCATTTATTTCTTACACACGCCTTCACTATCCTCATACATACTTTGATTCCATTCAGAAAGAGCCTACACCAATACCGCTATATCACTAAACACTGCCATTAAGAGCTTCCCTATTAACCCAGATCATACGCCTGTTGCAAATCCATAAAAACCAAATACAATTTATTCATTCTTCTCCCTCATTTCTCAATCATTTTTCTTTCAATGTAAAGAATTGATCCACCACATCTCTACCACTCCTAAACGCACCTGTTCTTCACCATCAGTCCTTCAGTTACTCTGCGCACTCTTTCGAACCTAAACACCAGCATATATCTTTCCCGTACAATACTCAATAAACTAATTTCCCTATAATTCCTACAGTTTCCCCTTATCTCCCTTACCTTATATAAGGTACTATTACTGCTCTCTCCCAATCCCTCGACTATACCCTCCATAAAACGCTGTTATTACACAACTTCCAAATCCATATCGATCACCATCTCGCCTCCGTTCTTGCATCATTTCACCAGTAATTTCATCTATACCTGCAGCAGATTTACCATTCTTCAACTTTCTCACTCTACCCATTACCTCCTCCTTGCTAATAACCTCATCCCCAAATACCTATTCCTTCTTGCACCATCAAACCCCACACACATTCACTATCACCTCTTCATTACTGCCAATATATGCAGCATTTTCGAAGTGTTCTTTCCCACTCCCCTCACATCATTTCATCAGGTTACAAAAAACACCATCCCTATTCATTATTCTAAGCAGGTTCCCCTTATTCTCATACTAACCTTTTTCGCGCTTTCTTCAGAAGGAGCTTTCTATTCTCTGTAAAGTTCCCACATCCTCCTTCCCAAACGTTCATTACCTCTTCTTTTCTCCTACGATGCCACCTTAGTATTTCTTTTTTCCTCCTTTTTTTTTAATTCCAAGCATCTTTCTTTTGAAACTTCATCATTTGCTTTTAGTACATTCAACCCACGCTTCCTTTTTACTTTTAACTGCTTGCATCACCTCTCATTCCACCACTCACAGTAAACATTCTTACTTCCTTCTTTAGCACATCCGCATACTACTTTTGCACTGCTAACAATTGCTTCCTTCATTTGCTCCCAGATTTGTTCAGTTTCAACTTGGTTCACATTCAACTGATTGTTCTTGCGAGCGCTCTTACATACTTATCCTTATACATACTTATCCCTATTACCTTATATATATATATATATATATATATATATATATATATAATATATATATATATATATATAATATATATATATAATAGTATATTATATATATATATATATATAATATATATATTATATTATATATATATATTACTATATATATATAATATATATCTATACGATATATATATATATAATATATATATATATATATATATATATATATATATATAATATTATATATATAATATATATATATTATATATATATTATATATATATATATATATATATATATATATATATATATATGGATGGCAGTCTGTTAATTCCTTTAATTTCATTTTTTAGATTGATGAATTAATACCAAATGGGACCAATATTCCAGTTACGAATCAAAATTGTATAGAATATATTTATAGAATGGCCGATTATAAATTGAACAAACAAATAGCTAAACAGTGCCAAGCTTTTAAAGAGGGTAAGATATTTAGATTTTAATCATTCTTCAGGTTTTTTTTTTTGGGGGTTTTCGGTTTATTTATTTATATTTTTATTTATTTCGGTTTATTTATTTATATTTTTATTTATTTCACTCGTTTTGTTATTGTTGTAGATTTAAGAGATTAATCTTAAGGGTGAGGGAAGCTTGTAGGGGAGCTTTCTTCTTCGACTTAGGTCATGGTCTCCTGCTTAACTATTATATTTTCGGTGCGTGTTTGCGCACCCCACCTCCTGTCTGTGGGGAGTCGAGGGTCGGCTGATGGATACACAGATAGGATCTTATCAATCTTGATTTAGATTAAAAGTATTTGCCTTTGCAAAGATGATTTTTTAAATTGTATATTCTAACTCTGGGGAGAAAAAAAGGCCATTTTTTTTGAAGGGATGTGCTGAGTAATGTAATTTTTCTTTTAAAAGTAGCAATAGTGTCTCAATTGTGTAAGTACGAGAAGAACATGGTCTCGGATTTTACACCTGTCATAAAAAAGTGTAGGGCACCCCTGTTGGGCAAAATAATACTTAAGATACCTACTAACCTAACCTAAAAAGATACTATACTCTATATCTGAACTGACAATAAACAAAAATGGAAAAAAAAAACAATAAACCACTACCTTTTAACCTTAGGTGACTTCTTCTTCCTTCTCGTTTTCTTTAAGTCCTTTTTAAAATATTACTACAAAATGAGAGGTCTTTGGTCCCCCAGGAAAAAAAAACGATGGGAACATAATAACACTCTGGTGAAGAATCAGTAAGGCGGAACTAGCAGTGCAATGATTTTGGGGTAAGATCTGGGTTGGTTAATCACTCGCAACACATTCTCTCACACATGCAAAGGCCGCACTCATTCAATTTTTCAGAATTAGTAATAAAGGAAAAAAAAAAGTTTTATTTGTGTATTTAAATAATAAAATCTGCAGGAACATCTTCAGCAACAAGCAAAAAAAAAAAATAAAAACATCGAGAAAAGAAAAGACCTGTAAATATTTTTACAAAAGATTAGAAAAAGAAAGTTAAAACAAGCTTACATAAAGATAAGTAAAAAATCTTAAAAAAAAAAAAAAAAATAATCTTACAGGCTCCTCATTGCCATCTTCATCCTGGAGACTTGTTACCCCTAAAACAGATTGCTTTAGCAACCCATTTTTAATAAATACAAAACAAAACTAAAAATATGCTTTCAAAATATCTGCTTATATCTGAAAAACATTAACATTAAAATAAAACACAAAAAATTATATCTACAAAATAAGTCATGCACACACGCCACTCACCACTTAAGTGAGTGTAGAAGAGGAATAAATAATAATAATAATAATAATAATAATAATAATAATAATAATAATAATAATAATAATAATAATAATAATAATAATAATAATAATAATAATAATAATTAATAGTAATAATTAGAGAAAAAAATGGGATGGAGGAAAACCTTCCGTTGGGTGAAACAATGCGGAAGGAAACCCCCACACACACTTCCCCCCCCCCTTAAATCCTCCACATCATACACACCCACATCACTCACACAACCAGCCCCCAAACACCACCAGCTCTTGCGGATCTAACTCTAAACCTTCACCATATTTCTATTTATTTTTTCATCCTCCACCAATCATAAAATTAAATTATACTCAACTATACTAAAACATACTCACACTATACTAAACTATACTATACTATACAAACTATAAATATATTTTCTATTTTAATATATATTTGGCTATTCAGAAATAATGTACCTATTTTATATCTTTAATAAAATCAATAATAAAAGGGAAAAAATATTGTCCATTTAAATATTTCAAAGCTTGAAAACCATTTCTTCTTTGACGTCCAGATTTTATATTATATATATATATATATATATATATATTATATATATATATTTATATATATATATATATATATTATATATATATATATAGTTATATATATTATATTATATAATATATATATTATATATATATATATATATTATATAGCTATATATATATATATTATATTATATATATATAATATATATTTTTTTTTTTTATATATTATATATATTATATTATATATATATATATATATATATATATATATATATATATTATAAAGTTTTATTTGGTTTCAGGTGTTTTTAATGTAGTGGGAAGTAGATGGTTGAGATTGTTTGATTGGAGAGAACTTCAAATGATGGTATCTGGTGCTGCAACTCCAATTGACATCGAAGGATTAAAGACCAACACTGTTTACTCTGGTAATTAAATTAAAATGTATTTGAAAATTTTCCATTTTTCAGATCTATTGACAATTTCATTAATTCTTTTTGGCAGGAAGTTTTAAATTTTTTTTAATGTCTAATTGGGGTTTGTAATAATTTCAGCTAAGTTAATACTATATTTATGTGGTTTCGCAACGCGAGGCAGTGAATATATGAATAAGGTTAGTGACGGGCAACATTATGTACTTAGTTTATAAAACGAGACTTGAGAACACCGCCGTGTTTTGGGTTTTTATCAACCTGTTCACCGTGCAATGGTGGGTTTAGTCGAGGGAAACCACTTTGTTATGTGTGCGTGAGTTTGTGTTTTAAAGTTAAACTTTAATTAATGAATAACATTCTGTTAGTAAATAGTATTAAAACGGTAGTTGTGTTTGTTCTGATTGTAAATTCGTAAAATACTTTGCACCATAATCTGAATTGGAGTGGATGTTCAGCTTATTGGAAAAAAAATCTTTCTCTTCCATCTACCTAATAATATAATAATAATAATATTACAGGAGCTTACATGAGAGTCTACCCGAAGCGATAATGACAATTTTGGATAGTTTGTATCAATACTTCAGTGAATCTCAGTGTCCCCGACAATGCTCAAGTTTGTTACAAGCTGCTCAAGACCACCGTTGCTTGGTTTTAAGGTTAGTATATATATATATATATATTCTTTCTTTCTTCACCTTCCTCTTTGCCCCAAGATTGGGGGTAAGGTGCTGTACAAGCATCGGAAAAGAAAGCAGTGGAGAACATGACAAACGTCGAAAGAAAGCAGAGCTTACCGCCCCCTCTGTACATTAATTAGTGAGAGAGAGCTCGCACAGACAGAAAATCCCACCCTAGAAGCATCATGGGACCGCGACGGGACCCTCACTATGGTAATCGTCAATGTAAGGGTTTCATTCCCCTGGCCCAGGTGGGCCACAACCATGCCCCCATAACAAACCCCTGCCAATTCTCTCTCTATCATGCAACCTTTATTCTCGCCTCTTTGCCAAACTCCACCATTTCTCTCCTTCAGACATTCGTCAGCCGCTCAATTCGCACTTCCCTCTTCGGTCTCCCAGGCCGGTCGGTTCCCACAACTCTCCCACTATACATCCGCTTTAAAACCGACCGACTATCATTATCCTTTCCACATGACCAAACCATCTCAACATTACTTTCATTTATTCTCTCTCGCATTTACCCTTTCTTCACACCACACAACTCTCTAATACGTTCATTCTCACTTTATATTTATTCTTTTCACACCTAGCATCCCCCTAAGATTGTCCATCTGAACACATTGAATTTAGATCTATACTTCTTATTCCAGACCATAGTTTCATACAATACTAACACAGGTAACAACATACCCTCATGTAAGACCCTAGCGCACTCAAGACTTAGTCCCTTTACATCCACCAACGATTTAATTGCACCAGCAACCTTCCTGCCATTCACAACTTTCCTACTACACTCTGCATCATCCGTTCCCTTCTCATCCCACATACCTAAATATTAAACTCAGACACTTGCTCCAGGTGCTCACCATCTAAATAAACTCACCTGAGGACTGTCCTCACTCACAACCATAACCTTACTCTTACCTACGTTTACTTTCAAACCCCTCCTTTTACATACCCTGCCAAATCTCTCTACCAATCCTCTCAAACTCTCTTCAGATTCGCCACACAAAACCGAATCATCCGCATACAATAGGTAGGGTACCCTCCACTCCTCTCCATTCTCCATCATTCCTAACGACCATTTCTGGCCATCCCCCACTCGAATTCTTCATAACCCATCCATTAATACCACACTGAACTAACAAGGAGACATAAACAACCCTGCCTCACTCCGCTATTAATCCTAAACAATCACCATTGACACCAATTTATTCTTACCACACGCTTCACTATCGTCATACATACTTTTGATTCCATTCAGAAGCCTACCACCAACACCATATATCACTAATACCTGCCATAAAGCTTCCCTATTAACTCTATCATACGCCTGTTGTAAATCCATAAAACCTAAATATAATTTATTCTTCTTCTCCCTCATTTTCTCAATCATTTGTTTCATGTAAAGATTTGAATCCACACATTCCTCTACCCCTCCTAAACGCAACCTTGTTCTTCACCAATCCAGTCCTTCAGTCCTCGACGCACTCTTTCAGACAAAATACCAGGCATATACCTTCCTACAACACTCAATAAACTTATTCCCCTATAATTTCTACAATTCCCCTTTTTCTCCCTTACAATTATATAAGGGTACTATTACCGCTCTCCTCGCATTGCCTTGGAACTATACCCGCCATAAACGCTTTATTACTACTCTTCCAAACCAATCGATCACCGTCTCGCCTCCTCTATTGATCATTTCACTATATTTCCATCTATACCTGCAGATTTCCATTCTTCCCACTTTCTCACTCTACCCATTACCTCCTCCTTACTAATACCCCCCTCCATCCGCCAAATACCTAATTCCTTCCCTTGCATTCCATCAAAACAACACTTCCTAACACCTCAACTCATTACTGTTAATATTGTGAAGATTTTCGAAGTGTTCTCTTTTCCACACTCCCTCACATCCATTTCAATCAGTTACAAAGCACCAACCCCATTCATTCTTTAAGCAGATTCCCGCTTATTCTTCATTCTTTCACCTTCTCGCGCTTCCTTCCAGAAGAGTTCCTATTCCCTTGTGTCCCTCTTCATCCTCCTTCCAAACTGTTCAATTTACCTCTTGTTTTCCTCCTACGTATGCACCTTTTTAAGTATTTCTTTTTTCCTCCTTATATAATTCCAGAAGCATCTTTCTTTTGAAATTTCAATTCATTTTGCTTTTTAGTACATTCAACCAGGCTTCTTTTTTCTTAACCTTTTTCATCACCTCTTCATTCCACCATTCGCTGTTAACATTCTTACTTCCTCACTTTAGCAGCATCCACACACTCCCTTTGCACTACTAACAATATGCTTCCTTCATTTGCCCCGATTTGTTCAGTATCAACTTGGTTTCACATTCACCGATTTACTAGCGAGCGCTCTTAAAACTTACCTTTATTGTCTTGCTCACTTAAATTTTCTCACTCTTAATTTTTACCTACTTCTTTTTCGTATAAACCTATCCTCTCCATCCAAGCCCCACTACTTAATTTTAACATAGAACAACATAGATGATTCCCGATAATCCCAGATTTCCTAAACCTCACTGATTTAAATCCAACACTTCAACTCTTCTTCACCAACACAAAATCCATCATACTTTTCACTTCGATAACCATCTCTACCTACACCAACTCTAGTATACTTATGGATACTCTTGTGTTTTAAAGAAAGTATTACATACACGACATACCTCTCTCTTCCCAGAAATCAATCACCAATCACCTTACCATTCTCATTTTCTCCCGCCACCACCAAAACACCTGTTATATCCATCCGCCTTTTTTGATCCGACTATCCAACCCATTCAGGTCCCCAACACTATCAATCTGAATCCTACTCACCCTATCCGAACATCATTTCAGATTATCCAAAAAATCGGTACTCTCTTCAACGTTCCTCAGATTGGACCATAAAGCGTCCAACACACATACCTTGACCTTTTCCAACTTAAATTTAACGCATTAGAATTCTAGGACTCACACACAACAAAGTCCTACCATAAGCTTTGCGTTAACCACAGGTCACTCATCAAATGCAAACTCGCTTCTCTCCTCTCGTTCATTCTCTTCACACCAGCAGCACACATTTCACACCACACCACTTAATTTCACCTTTTCCTTTCATCTTTTGTTTCAGTCACAGCGAGCAAATCAAATTTGCCCTTTCTAAATACATCATCACTCACTCCTCTTCTCTCCTCAACATTTATTTCTGACACATTCCATGTAACCATACGATTCATAACAATTTCGCCGAATAATTAGCAGGTCGTTTACGGCGATCACCACCATCTCCGAGGCATGCAAAAGCATTCCTAGCAAGAGATGGTGGTAGTGGGCAGCCAACCCAACTAACCCCGCCCTTAGTCGACTTCTACGACACGCAGGACATACGATGTGGGAAATTCTTTCTCCCCCCACACAGGAATATTGTAAGTAGTAGGGATGTCTGTAAGGTGTTTCTAGAAGTGGGGTGTGTACTTTTATCATGTGTATATGATATGTGGACTAAATGGTGGTTAGTAATACTGTTGCCTGGAGGATGAGTGTGTGAAGAATATGAAGGCCAAAGAAGAAAAGACGCAACCCATTAAAATGGGAGTAATTTCATCCGCTTCGAGTATGCGTGTACCCTCCCTCTCTCCTCTCTCAGTCTCTTTCTCTCTCTCTCTCTCTCTTCTCTCTATATATATATTATATATTATATTATATTAATATTAATATATAGATTATATTATATATATATATATATAATATAATATATATATATATCATATATATATCAGGGGCGACTTGTGTATAGGAGCGATGGAGCTACCGATCCTCCTTCATTAAAGACGTAAATTCTTAATTATAATTACAATTAAACAGCCATGTTTTCATTTTATGATAATAAGAATGCAAATTTTCCAAAAAATTGTCCGTTGTAAATAGACAGCGATGATTTAGTGTTTATAATAAGAAAATTTGAATAAAATCTTGTATCAGTTGGATTAGTTTTTTTTAAATTTCTTTCTATTTTTAAAAGAAGAAGAAGGGAGAGCGAGACGACAATCATTTTCGCTCCAAGTCTTGCCAACCTATAGTAATGGTAAAATCATTTAGTGGCAGCAAATACAGAAGCGGTTGTAAAACATATACAATTTTGGGGCGATTAAGCGGTAATCGCTCGGCTTTGTAAGTTGTTCGTCGAACGTATAAATTATTATTATTAATTATTATTCTTATTAGTATTATATTATTTATAATATATAATATATATATTATAATATATATTTATATATATATATATATATATATATATATAAATATATATATTATATATATATATATATATATATATATATACTTATATATATATATCTTCTCTTCATCTTCCTTTTTTGTTTCCCAAGACTGGGGAGTAAGGTGCGTGACAAGCATCGAAAAAGAAAAGCAGTAGAAGAATATGCAAAAGTCGAAAAGAAGCCCAGCCTTACGGCCCCCTCTGTACCATTAATTTAGTAAGAATCGTCGCCAGTCAGCAAAATCACCTAGACGTTCACGGGACCACCGACGAATCCTCCACTATGGTAAATCGTCCAAGTGTAAGGGTTCATCCCTGGCCCAGGTGGGCCCAACCATACCCCTCACAAAATCCCTGCCATTCTCTCCTATCAATGCACCTTTCTTCTCGCCTCTACCAAACTCACATTCTCTCCTGCAGACATTCCTTTACCAACTCAATCCACTTTTCTTCGGTCTCCCAGCTGGTCGGTTCTCAACCCACTCACCAAATATACATCAGCTCAACCCACCAACTATTCATTCACCTTTCCACATGAACCAACCATCTCTAAGCATACTTTCATTTATTCTCTCGGTTTACCCCTTTCTTCACACACACAACTCTCTAATAGGTTCATTCCCATTTTATCAATTCTACTCACATCCTAGCACTCTCCCTAAGATTCGTCCACTCTGAACACCATTCAACCTTAAAAGCAAAACTTCTTATTCCAGACCATAGTTCTCACTATATACATTAACACAAGTAACACTACCCTCCAGACTTAGTCCTTTTACATTCACCACGATTTAATTGACCAGCCACCTTCCCTGCCATTCACACTTTCCTACTAACACTCTGCATCATCTGTTCCCTTCTCATCCAACATATCTTAAATAATTTAAACTCAGATACTTGTTTCCAGCTGCCTTCACATCTAAAAACACTTCACACTGAGGACTGTCCTCACTCACACCAATTAACCTTACTCTTATTACGTTTACTTTCAAACCCCTCCTTTTACAACACCCTGCCAAACTTCTCAACCAAATCCTCTCAAACTCTCTCAGATTCGCCCCAAAAAAACAAATCATCCGCAAATATAATAGGTGGGACACCCTCTACTCATCTCCTATCATTTTAACACCATTTCCTGCCACACCACCTTTAATTCTTTCATAACCCCATCCATATACTAATTGAATAACCAAGGAGAACACAACAACACACCCTGCCTCACTCCGCTATTTAATACTAACGCATCACTAGTCACTTTCAACTTTATTCTTACACACGCCTCGCTATCGTCATCATACTTTTGATTGCATTCGAAGCCCTACATCAAACACGCATACTATTCACTAACATCTTTGCCCATACGAGTTCCCTAATTACCCTATCATACGCCTGTTGCGGAAATTCAATAAAACCTAAATACAATTTATTCTTCTTCTCCCTCATTTTCTTACTCATTTGTTTCAATGTCAAGAAGATTTGAATCCACACATCCTCTACCACTTCTAACGCACCCTTGTTTCTTCACAAATAGTCCTTCTCTTTCAAACCATAAATACCAAGCATCTTTTCCCTACACCTCAATAAACTATTCCCCTATAATTTCTAACAGTTCCCTTTATCTCCCTTACCCTTTTATAAGGGTACTATTACTGCTCTCCTCCAATTCCTCGGAACTATACCCTCCATAAACGCTTTATTACACAACTTCCAAATTCAATCAATCACCATCTCGCCTCCGCTCTTGATCATTTCACAGTAATTAAATCTATACCTGCAGATTTACATTCTTTTAAACTTTCTCACCCTACCCATTCCTCCTCTTACTAATAACCTCATCCCCAAAATACCTATTCCTTTCTTACACCAAACCCACACACATTCACTTATCACCTCTTCATTACTGGCCAATATTATGGCAGATTTCGAGTGTTCTTTCCACATCCCCTCCATCCATTTCATCAGTTACAAAAGCACCATCCATATTCATTATTCTAAGCAGATTCCCCTTATTCTCATTCTTAACCTTTATTATTATTATTATTATTATTATCCTTTATTATTATTATTATTATTATTATTATTATTATTATTATTATTATTATTATTATTATTATTATTATTATTATTATTATTATTATTATTATTATTACATTAATTATATTTCTAATTTTAGGAGTTGTACCCCTCGTTCTGCATCCAACCTTCCGGAGATGAAGACCGACTTCCTTCTGCTTCTACTTGCATGAACCTTTTAAAACTTCCTGAATACAAGGATGAAAATACACTTAGGGAAAAGTTATTGTATGCTATCAACTCGAGTGCTGGATTTGAATTGTCTTAGACCTTACAATAATTATTAAAATAATTTATATTATTATTATTATTATTATTATTATTATTTTTATTATTATTATTATTTTTATTATTATTTAAAAAAAAGACACGACAGGAGTGTGTCATTCTTCTATTCTCTTTCTTTATTGAAGAAAGCTTTAATACCCATTTAAGAACTGTTTATCCGAACTCTCATAGTGTAAAAATCATACTGTTAATAAAGGGTTTGTCTTCGAAAAAGCTTAATTGGGAATTCCATCTCCTCATACTAAATTCTTTTTGGCTTTAGCTGATCATCAATTTGAATGTATTTATGCAAAATGGAATCATCTTATAAAAGTCAAAAGAATATTTTGCAAAAAAGAAGTCCTGAACATTCATATAAATTACCATAGCAAAGTTAAATTGTTTGAACCAATCCTCATTCCATTGTATGTTTAACTTAAACTTTGAAGCTTAATATCTCAGTTGTGTGGGTTTGGTTCTTTCTTGCATAATAACTATGTCCATTCCCCTCCCACTTTTAAGACGTGGGTTAACAGAGCCCTTTAAGAAGGTATTTGAAATTATAATTGTGAAAATATAATTTGATTTTGAAGAAACGAAAGGAGTAGTATTATTTAACTTTGAGATACACTTTTATGTCTTACAATATTGGATAACGAAATTAATATCAGCCAAAGATAGTAAACAATTTTTTTTTTTATGATTGGAAATAGTTCTGTTAACTATGTGAAGGTCCTGTATGCATTTCATTTACTTGTAACTTATTTGAAATTTTAAAGGAAAGTTACTTTTAGGATATAGAGGTGGATTAATAGTTGGGGTTGCAAATCGATTTGTAATGTTAATATTTTGAAAAAAATTTAGATCCATGAAGGGGTATAATTATATATGCCATACATCAAAGCCATTTCTGAGTTTAGTATTACAATTATTATTTTTCATTGCCTTAATATGCCAAAGTAGATTTTTAATATTGTTTAAAGACAAAATCACTTTGTAAGTTCTTCAAAATAATAATAATAATAATAATAATAATAATAATAATAATAATAATAATAATAATAATAATACCTAAAATAAAGAACCCTATTCTATATAATAATAAAAAAAAAAAATTTAAAACCTCGAAATGTCTGTGAAATGATGTAAAGACTTGTGTTTGAATTACTTCTACTGCTGTGATATGGGATATTAAAAACTTTAGCATGAAGCCTTTGGAAGTGAAAAAGCTCTTGTTTATATTACATTACTTTCTCTGTTATGAGAGTGGGTGGGACGTGGGTGGGTTCCTATTTTTACTGTTTGAATATCTACGGATTTGGTCTTGGTAATAACTTTCATGTGTAATGTGAACATATATTTGGTTTTGTGCAACTCCAGTGGATCCTTTGTGGGTCTCTGGTCGATTTCCTCCCGCCAGAGGAAATGTAAAAAGAAAAAAATTTAAAAGTATATTGTGGCTATATTTTCCCAGAAGGTGAAAAATATGATTTTAACTTTTAACGCAATTACCAAAATTTATTACATTTATCAGTTTACATATATATATATATATATATATATATATATAATATTATATATATATATATATTATATTATATATTATATATATATATATACTATATAATATATATATTATATTTAATATATATATATATATATATATATATATATTTAAATATATATATAATATTTAAATAACAAAATCAATAATTATAATTTACTTATTATTTCCACAAAGTTTAAATGATATAAAAATCAGCTGAGGCGAATTGGTTAACGACTTGAATTGTCTTTTTGTAAAAATTACCAAATCATTAATTTGGTTTTGTTGAAACACCGAAGCCTCTCCAGCCGAAACACGCAAACACTTCCGGTTTGTTTTTGTGCAATTTTATGTCAAGAGTCGAGAAATAGGAGACATCCTGGATAACGTAGTGAATGGAAAAAGACGAGCATCGTTCTTTGCATGAAAAGGGACCACCATCAGATTCAATAATTGAAAAATTTAAAGAATCTATAGTTTGCGTCCTTTCGTTAGAAAGTAATTGGTCCCATAATAAAGTGGGGCCTGATAGTATTTCAAAAACTGTTTATCCTTGTAGTAGTAAAATTGCCATTGTTGGTTTTCTTTCATAGGGTCCGGCTAAATCTACTTCTCTCCAGAGTTCTTCTGTCCCCCATATTGATGTCTTGATACCGTATATGGGAGATTTTACACATCCCGAAGGGTGGTTTAGCCCATTAAATGGGGTCCCTTGGCTACTCTTATCTTCGTCGATGGAAGGAAATAAATCTATCCGACTAAGTTATTTTGCCATTTCAAAAAAGCTCTGGCTCTGGCAGGATATTATATCAATCTTTCTAGAAGGAATTCATTTTTTTTAACAAAATCTGAAAATTGTTTCCCGATCCGATAGACCATTTACTTTTTTTAGTAGTAAGTAGTAATGGGTAGGTGAGAAAATTGAATGGTAAATCTGCAGGTATAGATGAAATTACTGGTGAAATGATCAAGAACGGAGGCGAGATGGTGATTGATTAGATTTGAAAGTTATGGAACAAATCGTTTGTGGAGGGTATAGTTCCAAGGGATTGGAAGAGAGCAGTAATAGTACACTTATATAAGGGTAACTAAGAATTATAGGGGAATTAGTTTATTGAGTGTTGTAGGGAGGATATATAATGGTATTTTGGTGGAAAGAGTGCGTCGAGGGACTGATTGGTGAAGAACAAGGTGCTTTTAGAAGTGGTAGAGGATGTGTGGATCGAATCTTTAAATTGAAACAAATGAGAGAAGAATAAATTGTATTTAGGTTTTTTGGATTAGCAACAGGCGTATGATAGGATTAATAGGGAAGCTCTATTTCAGGTGTTGGTGGTAGGCTTCTGAATGAATCGAGAGTATGTATGACGATTGTGACGCGTGTGTAAGAATTAATGGAGTTGAAAGTGATCGGTTTAATATTAATCGCGGATTGAGGCAGGAATGTATCGAGTCTCCTAGGTTATTCAATTTGTATATGGATGGGGTGGCAGGGGAAGGTGTTAGAATGATGGAGAATGGAAGGAAAAAAGTAGAGGGTGCCCTACCTATTATATGCCAATGATTTGGTTTTGTGTGGGGAATCTGAAGAGTTTGAGAGGATTGGTAGAGGGATTTCGCAGGGTATGTAAAAGGAGGGGTTTGAAAGTAAATGTAGATAAGAGGAAACCTATGGTTATGAGTGAGGACAGTCCTCGGTGTGAAGTTATGCTGGATGGTGAGCACCTGGAACAACTGAACAAGTGTCCGAGCTTAAATACTTAGGATATATGTTGGATGAAAAGAGAACGGATGATGCAGGGTGTAGTAGGAAAGTTGTGAATGGTAGGAAGGTGGCTGGTGCAATTTAATCCTTGGTGGATGTAAAGGGACCAAGTCTTAAGTGCGCTAGGGTCTTACATGAGGGTATGTTATGGCCTGTGTTAATGTATAGTAGTGAAACTATGGTCTGGAATAAAAGGTACAGATCTAAAGTACAATGTTCAGATGGACAATATTAGGGCCGTGTTAGATGTGAGAACTGATAAAATGAGGAATGAACGCATTAGGGAGTTGTGAGCTGAAAAAGGAGTAAATGAGAGAATAAATGAAAGTACGTTGAGATGGGTTGGTCATGTGGAAAGGATCGTTGATAGTCAGTTGGTTAAGCGCATGTATAGTGGCGAGTGTGCAGGGAATAGACCGGCTGAGTGACCGAAGAAAAAGTGGATTGAGTCAGTAAAGGAATGTGAATTTGGCAGAGGCGAGAAGAAAGGTTCATAATAGGAGTGAATGGCGGTGTTTTTGTGAGGGGGTATAGTTGTGGCCCACCTAGGTCAAGGGATGAAACCCTAACATCTGTTGAGATGCCATAGCGATTGTCCGTCGCGGTCCCGTGAAGCTGTGGGTGGATTTTCTGACTGTGACGAGTTCTCGCTAAAAGGTATAAATGGGGCGGTAAGGCTGGGCTTTCTTTTTGACTTGTATCATATTCTTCTACTACTTTTCTGTTTCCAGGGCATGTCACGCACCTTACCCCCAGTCTTCGGGAAAGAAGGTGGATGATGGTGGTGATTTTATTATATATATATATAGTATATATACAGCTAACATATATATATATAATATATATATATATATAATATATATATATATATATATATATATATATATATCTATATATATATTTCTGTTATAATATTTAAGTTAAGATGTTAATTAAAATTTCATTAACATTTCAATTTATTTTTATGGTTCATTTAAATAGATTATTTTTTTTTATTTAGTTCCTTCAAAAGACAAAAGAAAGATAGGCGATAACATTCGAATTTAATAAATCTTTTAAATTTTTTTATAGTCTAATTGTATAAAAATTTTAAGGATAAAAAAAAAAAAAGTTAACGTTTTAAAATTTTAATATCAACAAACAACCCTAAGTAAAAAGAACACTTAAACTCCACTTATCTATAATACTAATCAGCAGCACAAGAGAGAAGGTAGAGATAGTAGTGTTTTTTGGTAATCCAAGACACAAATTAACTTTCACAATTAAAGCTTTTATGTACTTTAACACTCTGTTCTATATCTATATCACATCTATATACTGTCGAGACGTACCCTTACAGTGCTTTTTGAAGTGAGGGGTTTTCAAGGGGGGGGGGCTACAGGAAATCCCAATTTAAGGGTATCCCCAAATTTACAGGCCCCCCAAACGTAGATTTTCGCGTCAGAGTTTAATTCTCGCCCAGTGTAGATCTATTCAAAATATAGCTACACAGGGGTTGAACAGACGTCCTCTGCAGTATGAGAGTAAGGCGAGTCAGCTCCTGCGCCCGCAGGCGTTATTTGTATAATAACTATATATATATATAAATCTACCCTATATTACCGTAACACCTTAATATATATATATTAAGTTTCAGATTTTTTATGTTCTAAAGTATCAGAGAGAGAATTAGCAGATTTTATATATATGGCCTAACTGTGCTAGTTATATAACTCCCCCCCCCTTCCTGGGAACTGTGGTTACAATATATATATATATATACTACCTATAATATATATATATATATATATATATATATATATTATATATATATATATATTTTTCTAAAAGGTGAATGATGTCAAGATAGGTGATGAAGGTATACATAAATATTAAGTAAATGAATAAAATAAAAAATTAATGGAAGACGTCGTGGAATTACTTGATAGAGCTGTAATGGTATTCTTGTACTTGGTCAATGATGATATACTTTCTATTGATCATTTATGTAAATTGTGGCAATTTGTGGTTGTTTGCTTACTTGACAATATATTTAGTATTTACAGATTTCTCAAATTTTTCAGACAGCAAGTACCTAAGTTTCATACATACATACACAAAACTCCACCTCGCTTCTTACTTCAACACTTCATAAGTTTGCTGAGTATTTATTGATCGATTTATTTTTGTCTTTAACCCCCTGACGGTGTAATTTGGTATAAAGTTTGAGTTGAAGTTGCAAATTAATTCTGATCCAGATTGTAAGTTGAGAGAGATGGAGGGAGGAAAATCGCTCGTAGCTTAATAAGACTAAGCACTTTTCTTGATTTTTTTCTTGTGTAGATATAACCATTTATATTTATTATTATAAAGGAATGATATTCCAAACTAACTGGTATGTTTAACATACTACCTTTTATATATATATATATATATATATATATATATATATATATTATAATATATATATATATGGTGTATATATAAAGTAAATTTAAATTTTAATATTATATATATATATATATTTATTGGGGGTTTAGTTAAAAAAAAATAATTAAAGTGGGCACATATAAATTTTCAAGAATATTATATTATTACTATTATTTATTTTTGTATATATATAATAATATAATATATTATATATATGATATTAATATAGAAAATACCTTTTTATATATAAATATTTTATATATTATAATATATATATATATATATATGTAACCACAGTTCCCCCGAAGGGGGGTGGAGTGAGCAAACGGCATCAGAAACCCAAGGCATTTAATATATATATATATATATATATATATATATATATATTATATATTATATAATATATATTATATATATATATATATATATATATATATATATATATACAAATAAGCGCCTCGTGGCGCAGGAGGCTGACCTCCGCCTAAACTCTCATACGAAGAGGACGCTGGTTCAATCCTCCGCGTAGCCAGGTTGAAGTATTATCTGACCCTGGGGCGAGGAATTAAAAAACTTACTGCGAACACGTTGGGTGGCGCCTGGTTTAGTATAGCCGGCCTTTAAAGTTCGATTTTCCTGTAGTCTCCCCCCCCCTTGTGTTGGACCCTCTGAAAAGGGATAAAGCGGTTAAAAGGTAGTTTATATATATATATATATATATATATATATATATATATATATATATATATATATATAATATATATATATAATATATATAAATAGTATATATATTAGTTATATATACTATATATATAATCATATTATTATATATATATAATATATATATATATATTAACTAGGTGTAATAGTACATAAAAGCTTTAATTATGAAGTAAATGTTTTTTCCTGATATTAAAAAATTCTTAGTTTTGTATCGCCATACTGTCTATATTTATTTTAAAAATTTATTTAATTTCTTTTTTTACTTATGTTGTTTGTTGATATTAAAATTTTAAAACGTTAACTTTTTTTTTTTATCCTTAAATTTTTATAACGAAATTAGACTATAAAAAAATGTTAGGGAAATTTGCTAATGTTCGAATGTATCGCCTATCTTTCTTTTGTCTTTTGAAGGAACTAAATAAAACGTTAACTTATTTAGAAATAAAATAAATTGAAGTGAGTGTGTAGCTGAATATATATATATATATATATATATAATATAAATACCATATATCATATATATATATATAATATATATATATATATATATATATATATATATTAAATTAATATATATATATATATATATATATATATATATATATATATATATATATAAATAAAATCACCACCATCATCCACCTTCTTTTCCCGAAGACCTGGGGGTAAGCGTGGCGTGACATGCCCTGAAACAAAAGTAGTAAAGAAGAATATGATAGCACAGTCAAAAGAAGCCCAGCTTACGCCATTTATACCTTTTAGCGAACTCGTCACAGTCAGAAAATCCACCCACAGCTTCACGGGACCGCGACGGACAATCGCTATGGCATCTCAACAATGTAGGGTTCATCCCTTGACCTAGGTGGGCCACAACTATACCCCCTCACAAAAACACCGCCATTCACTCCTATTATGAACCTTTCTTCTCGCTCTGCCAAATTCAACATTCCTCTTCTGACTCAATCCACTTTTCTTGGTACACTCAGCCGGTTCTATTCGCCTGCACACTCGCCCACTATAATGCGCTTACAAACTGACTATCAAACGCATCCTTTCCACATGACCAACCCATCTCAACGTACTTTCATTTATTCTCTCATTTACTCCTTTTTCAGCTCACAACTCCCTAATGCGTTCATTCCTCATTTTATCAGTTCTCACATCTAACACGGCCCTAATATTGTCCATCTGAACATTGTACTTTAGATCTGTACCTTTTATTCCAGACCATAGTTTCACTTACTGATACATTAACACAGGCCCATAACAATACCCTCTGTAAGCCTCTAGCGCCCTTAAGACTTGGTCCCTTTACATCCCCCCAGATTAGATTGCACCAGCCACCTTCCTACCATCACAACTTTCCTACTACACCCTGCATCATCCGTTCTCTTTTCATCCAACATATATCCTAAGTATTTAAGCTCGGACACTTGTTCAGTTGTTCCAGGTGCTCACCATCCAGCATAACTTCACACCGAGGACTGTCCCTCACTCACAACCATAGGTTTCCTCTTATCTTACATTTACTTTCAAACCCTCCCCTTTTCATACCCTGCCAAACCCCTCTACCATCCTCTCAAACTCTTCAGATTCCCCACACAAAAAACCAATCACTTGGCACTATAATAGGTAGGGCACACTCTATTTTTTCCTTCCATTCTCCATCATTCTAACCACCTTCCCCTGCCACCACCCCTTCCATATACAACTTGAATAACCTAGGCGACTCGAATACATTCCTGCCCTCAATCCGCGAGTTAATATTAAACCGATATTGTCCAACTCCATTAATTCTTACACACGCGTCACAATCGTCATACTACTTTTGATTCCATTCAAGAAGCCTACCACCAACCTGAAATTAGAGCTTCCCTATTAATCCTATCCATACGCCTGTTGCTAATCCAAAAAACCTAAATACAATTTATTCTTCTCTCATTTGTTTCAATTTAAAGATTCGATCCACACATCCTCTACCACTTCTAAAAGCACCTTGTTCTTCACCAATCAGTCCCTCGACGCACTCTTTCCACCAAAATACCATTATATATCCTCCCTACAACACTCAATAAACTAATTCCCCTATAATTCTTAGTTACCCTTATATAAGTGTACTTATTACTGCTCTCTTCGCATCCCGTTGGAATCATCCCTCCCACAAAACCGATTTGTTCCATAACTTTCAATCTAATCAATCACCATCTCGCCTCCGTTCTTGATCATTTCACCAGTAATTTCATCTATACCTGCAGATTTACCATTCAATTTTCTCACTCTACCCATTACTACTACTACTAAAAATAATATAAATGGTCTATTCGGATCGAAACAATTTTCAGATTTTTAGTTAAAAAAAATGAATTCCTTCTAGAAAGATTGATATAATATCCTGCCAGAGCCAGAGCTTTTTTGAAATGGCAAAATAACTTAGTCGGATAGATTTATTTCCTTCCATCGACGAAGATAAGAGTAGCCAAGGGACCCCATTTAATGGGCTAAACCACCCTTCGGGATGTGTAAAATCTCCCATATACGGTATCAAGACATCAATATGGGGGACAGAAGACTCTGGAGAGATTAGTAGGATTTAGCCGGACCCTATGAAAGGAAACAACAATGGCAATTTACTACTACAAGGATAAACAGTTTTTGAAATACTATCAGGCCCCACTTTATTATGGACAATTTACTTTCTAACGAAAGTGACGCAAACTATAGATCTTTAAATTTTCAATTATTTGAATCTGATGGTGGTCTTTCATGCAAAGAACGAGCTCGTCTTTTTCCATTCACTACTTTGATCCAGGATGTTCTCTATTCTCGACTCTTGACATAAAATTGCACAAAACAAACGAAGGTGTTTGCGTGTTTCGGCTGGAGAGGCTTCGTTCAACAGCCAAATTAATATTTGGTATTTTTACAAAGAAATTCACAGTCGTTAACCAATTCGCTCAGCTGATTTTTATTCATTTAAACTTTGTGGAAATAATAAGTAAATTATAATTATTGATTTTTTATTTAAATATATATATATATTTAAATATATATATATATTTAAATATATAATAATATATATTTATATATATTAATATATATATATATATATATATATATATATATATATATATATAATTATATATATTATATATTATATATTATATATAATATATATATATATGTTAAACTGATAAAATGTAATAAATTTTGGTAATTGGTAAAAGTTAAAATCATATTTTTCACCTCTGGAAAATATAGCACAATATACTTTTAAATTTTTTTCTTTTTACATTTCCTCTGGCGGGAGGAAATCGACCAGAGACCCACAAAGGATCCACTGGAGTTGCACAAAAACCAATATTGTTCACATTAACATGAAAGTTATTACAAGACCAATCCGTAGATAATTGTCAAACAGTAAAAAAAATAGACCAACCCACGTCCACCCAACTCTCATACCAGAGAAAGTAATCGTAATATAAACAAAGAGCTTTTCACTTCCAAAGGCTTCACTGCTAAAGTTTTTAATATCCATATACAGCAGTAGAAAGTAAGTTCAACACAAGTTTTACAAATTCATTTCACAGACATTTCGAGGTTTTAAATTTTTTTTTTTTATTATTATATAGAATAGGGTTCTTTATTTTAGGTATTATTATTATTATTATTATTATTATTATTATTATTATTATTAATTATTATTAATTTTGAAAGAACTTACAAAAGTGTTTTGTCTTTAAACAATTAAATCTACTTTGGCACTATAAGGCAGATGAAAAATAATAATTGTACATACTAATCTTACTATTAATTTATTGTAATACTAAACTCAGAAATGGCTTTGATGTATGGCATATATAATTATACCCCTTCATGGATCTAAATTTTTTTCAAAATATTAACATTACAAATCGATTTGCAACCCCAACTATTAATCCACCTCTATATCCTAAAAGTAACTTTCCTTTAAAATTTCAAATAAGTTACAAGTAAATGAAATGCATACAGGACCTTCACATAGTTAACAGAACTATTTCCAATCATAAAAAAAAAAATTGTTTACTATCTTTGGCTGATATTAATTTCGTTATCCAATATTGTAAGACATAAAAGTGTATCTCAAAGTTAAATAATACTACTCCTTTCGTTTCTTCAAAATCAAATTATATTTTCACAATTATAATTTCAAATACCTTCTTAAAGGGCTCTGTTAACCCACGTCTTAAAAGTGGGAGGGGAATGGACATAGTTATTATGCAAGAAAGAACCAAACCCACACAACTGAGATATTAAGCTTCAAAGTTTAAGTTAAACATACAATGGAATGAGGATTGGTTCAAACAATTTAACTTTGCTATGGTAATTTATATGAATGTTCAGGACTTCTTTTTTGCAAAATATTCTTTTGACTTTTATAAGATGATTCCATTTTGCATAAATACATTCAAATTGATGATCAGCTAAAGCCAAAAAGAATTTAGTATGAGGAGATGGAATTCCCAATTAAGCTTTTTCGAAGACAAACCCTTTATTAACAGTATGATTTTTACACTATGAGAGTTCGGATAAACAGTTCTTAAATGGGTATTAAAGCTTTCTTCAATACTAACAAAGTTTTAAGTTTCATCTGATAGAGGTCGTCTTTTGTTTAAAATAATAAAAATAATAATAAAAAAATAATAATAATAATAATAATAATAATAATATAAATTATTTTAATAATTATTGTAAGGTCTAAGACAATTCAAATCCAGCACTCGAGTTGATAGCATACAATAACTTTTCCCTAAGTGTATTTTCATCCTTGTATTCAGGAAGTTTTAAAAGGTTCATGCAAGTAGAAGCAGAAGGAAGTCGGTCTTCATCTCCGGAAGGTTGGATGCAGAACGAGGGGTACAACTCCTAAAATTAGAAATATAATTAATGTAATAAATAATAATAATAATAAAATAATAATAATAATATAATATTAATAATAATAATAATAATAATAATAAGTAAATAATCAATTATAATAATAAAGGGATAATAATAATATTAATAATAAAGGTGAGAATGAAATAAGGGATCTGCTTAGACATAATGAATTGATGAGTGCTTTTGTAACCGATGAAATGGAATGTGAGGGATTGTGTGGAAGACACTTCGAAATCTGCCAAATATGCAGTAATGAAGAGGTGATAGTGAATGTGTGTGGGTTTAATGAGTGAAGAAGGAATAGGTATTTGGGATGAGGTTATTAGTAAAGAGGAGGTAATGGTTAGGCCGTGAGAAGTTGAAGAATGTAAATCGCAGATAATTGAAATTACAGTGACATGATCAAGAGCGGAGGCGGAATGGTGATTGAGTGGATTTGGAAGTTGTATAACAAAGCGGTTTATGGAGGGTATAGTTCCGAGGAATCTGCGAGTGGAGAGCAGTGATAGTACCCTTATTTAAAGGTAAGGGAGATAAAGGAACGTGTGAATTATAGCGGGATTAGTTTATTGAGGTGTAGGGAGATATCCCTGGTATTCTGGCTTTGAAGAGGAAGGGACTTGATTGTGAAGAACAAGTGCGTTTTAGAAGTGTAGAGGATGTGTGGATTCCATCTATACATGAAACAAATGATTGATAAAAATGAGGGAGAAGAAGAATAAATTGTATTTAGTTTTATGAATTTGCAACAGGCGTTTATAGGGTTAATAGGGAGCCTATGCAGATGTAGTGATACTATGTGTGTGATGTAGGCTCCGAAAGTGCAATCAAAAGTTGTTATGACGAAATGAGCGCCCCACATCTGTGTAGAATATATAGCTGTCAAAAGTGATGGTTTGTATTAATAGCGGATGTGAGGCAGGTAGGTTTATGTCTCACATGGTTTATCAATATAGTAGAGATGGATGGTATGAGAATTAAAGGTGGGCGGTGCAGAATGGTGTTAAAATGTGAGATCGAGCAGTAGGGTGTCCCTACCTATATATGCGGATGATTCTGTTATTCTTTGGCGCTTATCAGATGAGAGTTTGAGAGGATTGTGAGAGAGATTTGTTATGGCAGGGTGTGTAAAAAGGAGGGTTTGAAAGTAAACGTAGTATAGAGTAAGGTTATGGTGTGAGTGAGGACAGTCCTTCAGTGTGAAGTATATGTTAGAGTGGTGTGCAACTTTAACATTATCTGAGTTTAAATATCTCTAGCGTATAGTTGATGAAGAAGGGAACAGAGATGCGCGTGTATAGTAGGAAAGGGTTGGGACAAATGGAAAAAAAAAATGGAGGCGGCACTCCAGGCGGAAAAAGGTTTTGGGGGGCTAGGGTGCCAATAATCGTTGGTGAATGTAAAATGGACTAAGTCTGGAGGGCGCTGGGGTTCACCTGTGTTAATGCATATGAGTAGTGAGACTATTGTGAAAAAGAAGTATTGATCTAAAGTTCAATGTGTTCATATGGACAATCTTAGTGTCGAATTAGGTGTGAAAAGAATTGATTATATAATATCGAGGAATGACCTATAGAAGTGTGTGGTGTGAAGAAGGAGGGTAAACGAAGAGAATAAATGAAAGTAGTATGTTGAGATGGTTTTGGTCATTGTGACAAGCATCGAATGATAGTTGCGCTTGCGTCTGACTGGATGTATAGTGCCGTGTGAGTTTGTTGAGAACCGACAGCTGGGAGACCGAAGGAAAAAGTGGATAGTTAGTAAAGGAATGTCTGCCTGAAGGATGAAATGTGAGTTTGGTAGAGGCGAGAAGAAAGTGCCATATAGGAGAGAATGTGCATTTGCATTTTGTGAGGGTATGGTTACTGCCCACCCTGGACCAGGGGTGAACTCCTACCAATTGACGATTTAACCAAGGTGAAGGATTCTCGTAGTCCCGTATGAAGCTCAGGGTGGAATTTGTTTCTAGACTGCGACGAGTTCTTACTAATTTAATGGTAACATAGGGGCGGTAAGGTTAGGGCTTCTTTTCTCGATTTAATCATATATCTTCACTGCTTTCTTTCCGATACTTGTCACGCACCTAACTCCCAGTCTTGAGAACAAAAAGGAAGATGAAGAAGGAGAATATATAAATATATTTATTAATTAAATTATTAGAATATATTATAACTATAATATATAGTATATATATAAATATTAATATATATTATATTTATATATATATATTATTATAATAATAATAATACTAAAATGAATAGATAATAATAAATAATAATAATTACACCGTTACGACAACTTACAAAGCGATTACGCTAATCGCCCCAAATTAGTATGTATATTTTACAACCTCTTTCTGAATGCTGCCAGACGTATGATTTTTACATACTATAGTGCAAACTGGACGGAAAATGATTCGCTCGCTCTCCCTTCTGTCTTTAGAATAGAGAAATTGTAGAAAAAAACTACCATACAACCTGATTACAGTACGTCTGATTAAATTTCTTATTATAAAACCTACAGTAAGTTTATGTCTATAATTACAGGACCAATTTTTAAAATTTGCATCAATATTTATCATAAAAATTAAAAACTTGGTGTTTTAATTGTTATAATTAAGGAATTTACGCTTAATGAAGGAAGAGGATCGGTCACTCCATCGCTCCTATACACGAGTCCAAGACTGAATATATATATTATATACTATATATATAGTATATATACTATATATTATTATATATATTATATATATTATATTATATATCTAATATTAGTATATAGTAGGAGAGGAGAGAGAGAGAGAGAGAGAGAGACCGAGCTTAGAGAGAGAGAGAGAAGAGTACAAACTGGATTCACTGCGATGAAATACCTCCCATTTAATGTGCGTCTCTCTTTTGCTTCATATTATTCACACACTTCATCCTCCGGCAACATATTCACTACCACCAATCCAAATTACATAATACACATGATTAAAGTACACCCCCAACTGATAACTAACACCTTACAGACATCCCCCTACTACTCATATCCCTGTGTGGGGAGAAAAGATTTCCCAACATCGATGTCCTGGTGACTCGTAGAAGTCGACTAAGGCGGGGTAAGTTGGTTGGCTGACCCGACTACCAACCTTCTCTTGAGAATGCTCGTGCAATTGCTTCGAGATGTCGTGATACGCCGTAAAACGACCTCTAATTTTCGCGAAGCAATGTCTTATGAATCGTTCATGAGGATACATGAATGTTCAGCAAGCACAAAAAGTTGAGAGAGAGAGGGAGAAGTAATGGATGTATTTTAGAAAGGGCAAATTTGATTTTTGCTCGCTGTGACTGAAACAGTTTTTTTTTTATAAAGGGAAATTAAAGTGGATGGAGAGAAGGAGGTGCTCTGCTGGTGTGGAAAAGAGAAAGAGAGAGGGAGAGAAAGGAACGTTGCCAATTTGGATGAGTGACCTTGTAACAAAGCTTATGGTAGACTTTGCCCTGTGTGTTTTGCAGTACCTAGAATTGTCTAATGTGTTTAATTTAAGTTTGATAAAGGCAGGTATGTGTGGTTGTTTGACGTGAATGGTCATCTCAGGCGAAACGTTGAAGAGAGTTGACGGGGGTGGGCGATTCTTGATGAGATTCAATTGAATGATTTCTGATAGGTGGAGTAAGGATTCGATTTATAGTGTTGTGGGACTGAATGGCTTGGATGGTGATCAAACAAAGGATCGGTCCTACTACGGATGGTATTTTGGTGTCCCCCCTTCTTCGCTAGCCGTGGAGGCATGTAGAATGATGAGTAGGAAGGTGATGTATGTTCTCGTGATAATGTCAGTATGAGTGTATGTACATAACTTCTTTAAACACAGAAGTTACAATTAAGATTACTAGAGTTGTGTGGATCAGATAGATTGGAAATATCTCGAAAGTTATGAAAAAAGAATGAATTGATATTATGTGTATAGGTAAAAGAAGAAAGCTAAAGCACGTTTGGATGTGATTAATCTTGAGGGTTAGAATGGTTTATTCAGCGACTTTCCATCTATTATGTTTGTTCTATGTTAAATACGTTAGTGGGGCTTGGAGGAGAGGAAGGTGATACGAAAGAAGTGGGTAAAATTAAGAGGAGAAGTTAAGTGAGCAAGAACAATAAGGATAGTATGTAGAGAGCGCTCGCAAGTAAATCAGTTGATGGTGAACAAGTTGATACTGAACAATTCTGGGGGCAAATGAAGAGCACATTGTTAGTATGCAAAGGAAGTTGTGTGGATGTGCTAAAGGGAAGTATTAAGATTGCTGATTTCACCTCCCCCGAATGGCTGGAAGCTGAAGAGGTTGAATGAAAGCATCTAAAGTTGACTAAATAATAAGGAAGCTGTTGAAGTACTAAAAGTCCATGATTTGATAATTCAAAAGATGAAAGATGCTTTGGAATTATTTTAAGGAGGAAAAAGAAGAAATACACCAAAAGGTGCAGTACATAGGAGAAAACAAGAGGTAAATTGAGTCCACCACCGCTATGGAACCTTTTGGAAGTGAGGCCATGACTGGAGGACTCACACAACTGGAATAGGAGAGCTGCTCTGCATAGCGCAATTGGCTTCTCGAAAGGTTAATGAATGCCAGACTCAGATGTCGTCGAATCGGCCTCCGTGATACCGTTGAAAGGTGGGTAAACTGTCTGTGTACTGATGAATCAAGAGCATTGTGAGGGGGTGTGTACAGAACACTCGAAATCTGCCAATCTCATAACTAGAATGTATGAACGGTAGTTAGTTGAATGTGTGTGGTTCTTGATGGATGCTCAATCATAGGATAGCGTATTCTTGGGATAGAGGTTTAATTAGTAAGGACAGACTTTCCCTAGTACATCGGGATAGAGTGAGACAAAGTTGAGAATTTAGGTAAAATCTGCAAAGTTATATAAGAAATTACTGTGAAGATGATCCAAGAGCGGAGACGAGCGAATGTGTAGATTGACTGGATTTGGAAGTTGTGTAATAAAAGCGTTTATGGAATGATATAGTTCCAAGGGATTGGAGGAGAGCGGTAAATAGTTTCCCTTATTATTAATTGTAGGAGAAAAAAGGGATCTGTAGAAGTATAGCGGAATAAGCTGAGTTATGAGGTTTGTACGGAAAGGTTTATGCTGGTATTTGGATATTGAAAGAGTGCGTCGAAGTTGAAGCGACTGGTTGTGTGAAGACAAGGTGCGTTTAGGAAGTGTAGAGGATGTGTGACAAATCTTTTACAGAACTTGCAGAAAATTGAGGAGAAGAGAATAACTTATATTTTAGTTTATGGATTTACAACAGGCAATGATAGAGTTAATAGGGAAGCTTATTATGGCAGGTATTGTGACTATATGGGTTTGTCCCGTCGTAGGCTTCGAACTGGAACTCAAAATATGTATGACGATTAGTGAGGTGTGTAAGAATAAATTGGTTTAATATTAATAGATATTGGTTTAGTATTAATCGCGGAGTGAGACAGGGTTGTCTTTATGCTCCCTTGGTATTCAGTGTGTTATGATGGATGGGTTATAAAGAATTCGAGGGCGGATGGGGATGGCAGGAAATGTGTTAGACTGATGGAGAATGAGAGAGTGGAGGGTACCCTACCTATTGTATGGGAGATTCGGTTTTGTCCCTGTTGCCGATCTGAAGAGAGTTTGAGCAGCATGGTAGAGAGAATTGGCGGTATAGTTTAGTAGTGGTGGATTTGAAAGTAAAACGTGATAAGAGTAAGTAAAGAGAAGGAGAGAGGACCAGTCCTCGTAGTGAGTTATGTTAGATGATGAGCAGCTGAGAAGGTGTCTGAGTTTACATATTTAGCGCTCATGTGTTGGATGAGACCGGAACGGAGGCTTGCCGACTGGTAGTAGGAAGTTATGAATGGCAGGAAGCTGGCTGTGCAATTAAATCGTGGTGAATGTAAAGGCTAAGTCTTGAGTGCGCTACGAGTCTCTACATGAGGGTATGTTGTTACCTGTTAAAACATATTATCATTGTGGTAGTCGAGACTATGTCTGGACATAGACAGTGCATAATCTAACAGTTCTATGTGTTACAGCAGACAATCTTAGCGTGGAAATCTACCGGTGTGAAAAGAATTTAAATAACGTGAGAGAATGACGTTTTATAGATAGTTGTGTGGTGTGAAGAAGGCGTAAATGAGAGAATAATGAAAGTATTGAGATTTGGATCTCTGGTCATTGGAAGGCGATGAATTATAGCCGGTGGTTAGCGGAGTTGTATAGTGGAGAGTGTGGAGCAACCGGACGGCTCGGCGGAGCACGAAGAGAAGTGGATTGAGTCGGAACGAATGTTGAAGGGAGAGAAATGTGAGTTTGGCAGAGGCGAGAATAAAGGTGCATGATAGGAGAGAATGGCGGGGTTTTGTATGGGGGCATGGTTGTGGTCCCACCTGGGCCAGGATGCACCATTACATCTGACGATTTCCATAGTGAGGGTCGTCGCCGGTTCCAGATGCTTAGGGTGATTTCTGTACTGTGACGAGCTCTCTCTCCACTTAATTAATGGGTACGAGAGCGGGCATAGCTCGCTTTCTTTCGACGTTATGTCTGTATCTCTACTGCTTTCTCTTCCGATGCTTAGCAGACCTTACCCCCAATCTTGGGGCCAAAGACGGAGGTGAAGCAAAGAAAGAATATATCTATATATATATATACTAACCTTAAAACCAAGCAACGGTGGTCTTGAGCAGCTTGTAACAAACTTGAGCAATTGTCGACACTGAGATTCACTGAATTTTGATACAACTTTCCAAAATGTCATTATCGTCGGGTGACTCTCATTGTAAGCTCCTGTAATTATTATTATTATTATTATTATTAGGTAGATGGAAGAGAAAGATTTTTTTTTCCAATAACTGAACATCCATCCAATTCAGATTATGGTGAAGTATTTTACGAATTTACAATCAGAACAAACACAACTACCGTTTTAATACTATTTACTAACAGAATGTTATTCATAATTACAAGTTTCACTTCATAACAACCTAACTTTAAAACACAAACTCACGCACACATAACAAAGTGGTTTCCCTCGACTAAACCCACCATTGCACGGTGAACAGTGATAAAAACAAACACGGCGGTTGTTCTCAGTCTCGTTATAAACTAAGTAATAATGTGCGCGTCACTAACCTTATTCATTATTCACTTGCCTCGCGTGCGAATACCACGATAAATATATATTAACTTACTGAATTATACAAACCAAATTTAGACATTAAAATAAAAATTAAAACTTCCTGCCAAAAAGAATTAATTGAAATTGTCAATAGATCTGAAAAATGGAAAATTTTCAAATACATTTTAATTTAATTACCAGAGTAAACAGTGTTGGTCTTTAATCCTTCGATGTCAATTGGAGTTGCAGCACCAGATACCATCATTTGAAGTTCTCAATCAAACAATCTCAACCATCTACTTCCCACTACATAAAAAACACCTGAACAAATAAGAAATTAATATAATACCCTACCTTATATATATATATATACCCTATATATATATATTATATAAATATACTTATAACATAATAATATCATAAACATAAATATAATATAATACTATATATACTATATAAATAATATATATCATATATATATAAAAAATATAAAATAATTATATATTAAATATATATATATATACTATATAAAATAAATATATAATATATATATATATATATATATATATATATATATACTATATATATATAATAATATATTACCTATATATATAATTTTAACGTAGTATCTCTATATACTATTATATACTATACTATATATATAAAATCTGCGTATTTGCAAGGAGATATTCAAGCTTTGAAATATTTAAATGGACAATATTTTTTTCCCTCCTTTACATTTTTAAATTTTATAAAGATATCAAATAGTTACATTATTTATTAGAAATAATATATTAAAATAGAAAATATATTTATAGGTTTGTATCGTTAGTATGAGTTTAGTATAGATGTGAGTAGTTTATTATATAGTGGAGTATAATTTATTTTATGATTGGTTAGTATTTGAAAAAAATAAAATAAGAAATATGAGTGAAAGGTTTACGAGTCTCAGATCCGCAAGAGCTGTGGGCTGTGAGGGGCTGGTTGTGTGCAGTGATGTGACGGTGGTACGTTGTGGAGGATTATAAGGGGGGGGGAGTGTCGTGGGGGAGGTTTCCTTCCGCCACTTCGCTTTCACCCAACGGAAGGTTCTTCCTCATCCCATTTTTTTCTCTAATTATTACTTAAGACTATTATTATTTTATTATATTATTATTATTATTATCTATTATTATTAATATTATCTTATTATTATTATATTATTATAAATTATTATTATTATTATTTATTTCCTCTTCCCCGCTCACTCAGGTGGGTGAGTGGGGTGTGTGCATGACTTATTTTGTAGATATAATTTTTGTGTTATTATTTAATGTTAATGTTTTTCAGAGTATAAGCAGATATTTTGAAAGCATATTTTTAGTTTTGTTTTGTATTTATTAAAAATGGGTTGCTAAAGCAATCTGTTTTAGGGGTAACAAGTCTCCAGGATGAAGATGGCAATGAGGAGCCTGTAAGATTTTTTTTTTTTTTTTTTTTTAAGATTTTTTATTTATTTTTATTTAAGTTTTTTTTAATTTTTTTTTTTTATTTTTTTTTAAAATATTTACAGGTTTTTTCTTTTCGCGATGGTTTATTTTTTGTTTTGATTGTGGCTGAAGATAGTTCTGGCGGAGTTTATTATTTATAAATACACAAATAAAACTTTTTTTTTTCCTTTATTACTAATTCTGAAAAATTGAATGAGTGCGGCCTTTGCATGTGTGAGAGAATGTGTTGCGAGTGATTAACCAACCCAACTTACCACAAAATCATTTGCTACTGCTAGTTTCCGCCTACTGCATTCTTCACCAGAGTGTTATTATGTTCCCATCGTTTTTTTTTCCTGGGGGACCAAAGACCTCTCATTTTGTAGTAATATTTTAAAAAGGACTTAAAGAAAACGAGAAGGAAGAAGAAGTCACCTAAGGTTAAAAGGTAGTGGTTTATTGTTTTTTTTTTCCATTTTTGTTTATTGTCAGTTCAGATATAGAGTATAGTATCTTTTTAGGTTAGGTTAGTAGGTATCTTAAGTATTATTTTGCCCAACAGGGGTGCCCTACACTTTTTTATGACAGGTGTAAAATCCGAGACCATGTTCTTCTCGTACTTACACAATTGAGACACTATTGCTACTTTTAAAAGAAAAATTACATTACTCAGCACATCCCTTCAAAAAAAATGGCCTTTTTTTCTCCCCAGAGTTAGAATATACAATTTAAAAAATCATCTTTGCAAAGGCAAAATCGATACTTATAACTCTACAAATCAGATTAGATACAGATCCTATCGGTGAAGTCAATCTAGACGACTTCGATCCCACAAAACAGGAGGATGACAAGTGCACGCAAACACCGCCAATCCTAGTAAATATCAATGTTAACGCAGGAGACCATGACCTTAAAGTCGAAGAAGAACAGCCTCCCCTACTGCAAACTTACCTCACCACTTTAAGCATCTAAATCTTCTTAATCTTTACACACACAATTCAAAAACGAGCTTTTGAATAAATATAAATTAATAAATTAATATTTTATACTCGAAATTTACCTCCCTAATATAAAGTACCTTAAAGAATGATTTTAAATTATACTAAATATCCATTTGCTATCTCATTAGAACATTAGTCAAATATAGAAACACGTGTATCAATTCATATCGGCCAATCGGCCATTGATTTATCTAACAATTCAACAAACTTTCTCCAACTTGTTGGTAGCATGTTGACCTTATAAGTTCGATCAATTCGAAAAAATTGAAATTTAAGGAGAAATTTAACAGAACTGGCAACTAAGTCTCAGTAATATAATATATATATTATTATATTACATAAATTTTATATTATTTCGTTATTTAATTATTTAGGTTTAGAGTATATATTATTTCATTTTGATATTAATCAAATTCGTAACTTATTAAATATAGTTACATTTAAATTATTCAATATATTAGTATATTTAGATATAGAGTAAGTCCTTAGCTTTCTATCTTTATAGTTAACTAAACACAGTGCTCCCACTCTCCCCCCATAAATTATATATATTCATATAGTTTTATATTTTATAATATAGTATTCCGAGATATATTTCGAATGTCTCATCCCTTCTTGAATATTAGTGACATTATTTATCTCATATAATCATATTATTATATAAAATTATGTGTAAATATATATATGAAACTTTAATATAAGATTATATATATACTATACTATATATAAATAAATAAGATATCAATCAATAAAATAGAATTATAAGACTTTAAATTTTAAAACGTAATAAAGATATATAATTTAATAAGTTTTATAAGTTATGTTGAGTGCACAATGCTTTCGCTTATAAAGATAAAGAACAGTAATTGTGAGAATTTTATGCCTTGAAATAAGATGAATGTGAACAATTGAAACTGAACGAATCTGGGGCATAAATTGAAGGAAATCCCAATTAGTTATTCGTTTAAAAGACTTTTCTTCAGGGATTTGAGCTAAGAGAAGTAAGAATGTTTACTGTTGAGTTGAGTGGGATTGATACCGGTGATAGCAAGCTCAGAAAAGTAAAAGGAGGGTTGGCAGTTGAAAGGTACTAAAAGCAACTAATAGATGAGTTCAAATGGAGAGATGTGTTGCAGAGAATTTAGAAGAAAGCAAATATGTACTGAGAGTGAAAGAATGATATACTTAAAAGCGTGCATATAGTGGGAAGAATGTAAAGTAAGTAAACAGTTATATGGAAAGGAGGATAATGCCTGCGAATCGTTAACAACAAAGAAAAAAAGTATGAAATGCTCATATAAGTTATCAAACGCAAAATAGCGCCATATAAACAGGTTTTAAGAATGGTAAATGTATTCTCGGGGATCTTTTCTGAGTGCTATTAGATTATTATAATGAATTAGGATGGTGTTTAACTGTTAACTTGAATGGATGTTAAATTGGAGAAGGAGCGGTCAATATCGTATCGAATTTTTCCAAGATTTGCTTAATTGCAATTCAATTTTACTGTTTTTTACTTTTAGTACAATTATTCCGCGTTGTGAGAATAGTTTTGAATGTGTGTTTTCTGTTTTTGATTGGTAGGCAAAATAGGATTCTAAATTGTGTATTTTGGGTGATACGAGCTGCGTTTTAATTTACTCTTAAGGCAGGATACTCTAAAGGTATATCGCCAGGTTAGAGTCCGTAAAGGAAAGTATGTCAGCTTCCAAACGTGATACTGTAAAGTAAAAAGGCTCTCTGCAGGATATAGATGGAAAATTTACTGGTGAAATGAGTCCAAGACCGGAGGCGAGTGAATGGAATTATGATGTTCAATTGATTTTGGGAAGTTTTGTGAAATACAAGAACGTTTATGGCAAATTGTTGTCGTTGCTCTGGTTATTTAGTAGTGAGAGCAGTCGTTCACGCCCTCTCAAATCAATACATAAGCGTAATGAGAATGTTAAGAACAATAGAAATTGTAAGGATCACACCTAACATTATATGTGGAAAATATATTTTAGGTAGAAGGTGTTATAGAAGATCAAATGTAAAAAAAAACTTTGTCAATTTAAGCGTCTTAAAAGCATAAAAGATAAATGCTAGAAAATGTATCGGTAATGGACACGGTGCGCTTTTATTAGAGTGGGTTATAGGACTGTTGTGGATCAAATCCTTTACATTGAAATAATTGAGTGGAGAGAAATGAGGGGAAGAGAAGGTAATTGTATTTATGTTTTATGGATTTGCAACAGGCGCTATGGATTTAGGGTTAATAAGGGCAAGCTCATAGTGGTCAGGTGCTTAGATGATTAATACGGTCATTGTGGTGAGCTTCTGAATTGGAAATCACAGACAATTGTATCGCAGGATAGTGCCAGGTTGTGTTGTTAGAAAACAAATTTTCAGTAGCAAAGTTGTAATTTTTGGTTAGGCATATTAATAGTTCCCGGAAGGGAGGCAGTGAGGGGTGTAACTGATGTCTTCCGGTTAGAGGCCCCTCGATCAAGTGGCGTCTAGTATTGAGTGGTGGGGTTAGTGAAAGATTAGTCGTAGACGTAGTCCCTGAAGGCAACCCAGGGTTGGACAGGATAAGTGTGCGATACTCGGTTTCTTCTCTGTTCTGTAGTGGAACAATGTATTAGCTAATGGTATTAGTACCTTTTGAGTCGTCATTGCCAGACAGAACGATGATTTATGAGAGCCCAGCCTTGATCATAGTTTTTCAGCATCTTCATTCTGCAGGCAACGTATCGAGGATTTGAGTTGTTCGATGGAGAATCTGTAAGAGAGTGTCTGTGCACAGGGATATGTGCTGGAGCCAAATTGATTGTGGCCAGCGGATGGGCGAAAACGGAGCGCTGCCCTGGCAAGTGAGAGACGTGAGAAGAAAGAGAGAACAGAGGATGTAGGCGTGTGCAATTAGACTTACCGTCAGTGATGACAAGTTTCTCTCCTCTCCGTGAAGACTCTATTTAGATAAGAATTCACAGGGAGAGCAGACCACATTGGAATAACACTAGGGAGTGAGTTTGTACTATATTATGGAAGTAGAGAATCTCAGCCTATTCACAATTCACACATACGCTCGAAGCGTACTGATTTACTAAAGGCAGTATATGACATGACAGACGAGGGCAGAGGATGATGATTATTTCTGTACTTCGTCGTTCTCGAACACTTACGATGCAGCCTCCAGTTCCTGCCAAAATTTTAGATCAGAGATATGGCTAAGACAGAGAGCCACAAGGGGAGGGTGCTCCGAACGTTATATTTCCAAGTAGTAGCCTTATCGTATTGTACACTGTTAAATTATAGGGCTAATAACAGGGTGAACATTCTGGTTACATCAGCGGTGCCATAGGTCGTCACCGTCACCACCCCAACTGGTCTCAGTGTCCACTCTTCCGAATAGCATGTTGTTTGTTGATGTTACTGGGTCTCATCACCAGAGCTCTCTTATTTCCTGCTCTACTAGTCTAGCGTCCTAGAAACGTACACTATTTTGGACTCACTCCTGTGCGATGACGTCGAGGAATTTAGTCCTGACGTACCTCGCACACAGTCCTTTCTACATTTATACAAGTGCATGTAAGCCTCATCCATAGCGCGTATGTGCGGTAAGTCGTCGTGCTTTTTTTTCGAGGGATAAGTGAAGCTTACTTGAATCATATCGTCGTCAAGAGAATACCATCGCATACCGGATGGTTTAGAGAATTTGATTTGGTTTTTCTGGCGTGGTGAAGATGATATGGTGGCTAGATACTATTCCTATGCTATTCCAGAGAATAGTAAATTTAAGTAAAGCCTTACTCTCTCATGAAGAGGTCTTGTTACTGCTTCGAATCTCCAGCTCTTCACTTATTAACTCAACTACTTTCGCCTCGCTCTGCCGTCTGATTACAATCACTAAACATGCATTCTTCTATAGCGTATATGATCCTCAGGCGGCTCTTGGTACTTTTGTTGTTAAAGCGGTTTATGGACTGACTTGTTTACATTATTAGGGGTGTTGTTAAGTGTGAGTGACCAACCTCATATATCCGCTCAGTAAGAATAGGAGACTCGTAGAAAAAAAGTAGGAAATGCGATGTCCATGTGTGATTATAACTTTAATCCCACTCTGTATGTAAAATGGAAGATAGAATGACGGATGAAAAGTTAGTTCGAGATCAATTAAAGACGAGTCTCTTTATATACTTACGTAGTAGACTGGAGTTGCTCATAAGGTTACTGTTTGCATCTTATCGTCGTGTCGTGTGTAGTGCTCCTGCTCTCTCGACTAATACCAGCCTCCTGATGGCTGATTATATGGTGTAGGCCTATGTGGGCGAAGTATAGGTCTATGAACTCTTTTCTTCACTGTTAGTACTACTCATAGTATATTAACTATATAGTACCTACTTGATTTACTTAATGTATAAATACGTACATATATAGTAGTATGTACATATGTAGTATAAACTGTTTATTGCAATTAAATTCATTAATATATATATTTAATATATATTAATATATATTAATATTTTATCTCTATTTGTAATTATTTATTTACTATTTATGCATAGCGTTGAATAAAGAGCAATGAAGGTGAAGAAGCTAATAACATGTGGAAAGCCCGATGCTTGATGGTCTACAGTAATCCACAATTCATAGAGTCCATCTCGACTCACTTGTAATTCTCGGAAATAATTCACTCCTTGGGCTCAACCATAGACTAACTTCTCAACACTCTTCATAGGCAAACCACGCTTATTGCAAGCTATCCTATCTAACACTCCCACTCTTACATACGTTCCACCAATTTCAACTCGCTCACTATTTCCTTATCATACCTCGTTGTGGTACTTATCCCCTCTCACTCCTGTTTCCTTTATTTTATTCTACATTTTTCCGATGATGTTGACATATTTAATGTTTATCTAATCTTTATTTATTCTCATTGCTAGTCATTGTTTATATTAAAAATAGAGTTTAAATCGAAAAGAATGAACTTGGTCCGCTCTCTCATTTATGAGATAGTTTTCTTAATTAATTACATTTGAATTTACATGAGAAGCTAAATTATATATGACTTTCTGGTGTTCTGCGCTACCTTTCCCATATATTCATAACTATAAGGGTATATCAAACAAGTAATTAGGAAGCCCAGTGACTGGAGTGAATTGCAAAACAAAGCTACTTTATCTTAAAGTCTTGTGATCCTACCTGTCATTGTGGTTGCTCTTTCTTATACACGAGATAAAGCTACATTTCTGTAAGGGTTCACATAATAAATTCTCATCGTATTATATGAGCTTTCATCTATACTCACTGTTCTTCTCAGACTTATATTACTCCACATACTTAGTTCCTCTCATCCTCTATAACTGTTCTTCGCTTAAGTCTGATCTTATCACTGTGTCTATAGCTTTCAAGTATCCCGTCATCTTGGCTAACCTCTCTTTGCGTCCCAAGGCTCTGACTCACCAGTCTATCGAGCTCTTGCTCCTCCCGTACCCTCATACTACTCTAATGGAAAACTCTCAACCGGTAGCCATATACGTATTTATAGCTAGTATATAGTAACACTCAGATCATGATGAACCACTACGTCCATCCGCTCTCTCTACAGGAAATAAGGGATAAGGATTACAAGGTGTATAGATAATCCCCATCAAAACGAATATCATAGTCTTCTCCTCCACCCTACTGGAAGGTATGAATATACTGAAGGGAAGGATCACCGGACTTGGTTAGTGCATTCATGGCAAATAGACTGCCTGTCGACTTAAGTAAAATGCAGTACGCCAAGATGATGTTAAATACAGACCAGGACAGAAGATGAGAAAGACATAGCCAAGTTAGAAGGTACCAGACAAGGGAGAATGGCGAGATGGTACTCTGCACGTGCGACTCGATAACCGTGATAGGAGTCATCTATCTATTCTTAAAGCAATTGGTTATTGGTGATAATAATGATATATTATTCAAGACTGTAATGTGTTATAGTAGTAATACTCTAACGTCTCCACATAAGACTCTCCGACGTATGTCTTTATCTATCTTACCTCGTAATCTTATAGCGAGCATGGATAATTAATTTACTTTCATCTACATACCTAAATGTGAAAAAATTTCCATCCTTTCTCTCTTAACTGACCTTTTCAATAGTGTTGTTTTGCATGGTGACATGATTATATCCCACCCCTCTCAACTGAACTCACGTGTCCCTCATAAATTTAAAGTGTGATTATTGAATGCATTGTGAAAATAATACAAAGTAAAAGTAAATATGGGTGGGAATCGTTCCGAAAGATAGACATTGTTCTCTCGTCGCGGATCTCCTTTGAGAAGTAAGACCTTGGACTTCAAAAATTGTTCTTATTACTTGTCCGCTCCTCTCTCTTGTCGCGCTCTCATTTCCGAGCTGGATGTGTTGGCCATTATGACCGGGTTTGTGGACTATTGATATACTAAACCTTCGCCAACGAATTACCCAATTCACGGAGATCTACAAGGTATATACTCTTTAAGTGTATATCGCAAACTTAAATTAATCACGTGGAAACTAGAACTACGTAACTTCCTAGAAGCATGTCTATCAACGCTCGTGTGTTTCACCTGCGAAAATTTTACTTATTCACTCACACCTCTGTATACCATAACTAAAATATTTACTCTATTAGCGCCATATCCCCCCTAATCTTTGTCCTCTGTCCTTACCTTGTGCTCATCAGATTCACCATCCAAGGGCTTTACAAAGTTGGCGCAACTTTAAGTAACAGGATACATCAGACTTGTTATGTCCCAAAGTCCACTCCTCTTTCCCTTCAAGCTTGGTAAGTGTTTCATCAAGTTAATAAACCTCTCAAATTATTTCAACATTGTTCAGACTGCATATAATGAATATTATCTTCAACTATCAGGATACGAATAAACATTGTATACCCCAAGTAGAAAAACACTCAGCGCGAACTTCTGCGTGATTCAATGAATCCTGAGTATGCCCGCTCTTCGATCTTCTCTAATGAATAGTTAGATCGCCGAGCTCTTTCCACTCTTAAAGTGAATAAGGTATCAGTCAAAGCAAAAAGAATTAGTGACCTTCTCTGCTCTCGCAACGAAACAGCAAGTCTATTTCTCGTTAAGAGGCGCTATTTCTTCCCAAGACAATGTATAAAGGATAATTCAATGCTCTCTCATGGATGCACTTACTCCTCTTAGTAGGAGTCATCTTTTCGCAACTTTCACGCTTATAGGCGCAATAGACTTTGTACCCTCAAAGGATCCTTAACTTTAACAAGAAGGGAACGCAGCACATTCAATCTAGCGCGTCACGCACACCATATACAAACGAGTACTTCATGACGGGAACCTCTCACAGATAATCCTGAACCTCTGACGAAATAGAAGAGAGCAAACGCACGTTGTCTCTCACACAAGAGGTGAAAAGAGTAATTTAACTATCGCAGAACGTAATTTAAACATTCCCTCGTATAACAACACTAACATACAGTTTTTAATATTAAACGTTATTAATATTGATATAGTTCGATATTAAGCTTTCTCTAGATAATTCTAGACTTAGGGTCAATATACTCTTCCTTAGTCGGCCCCCTGTTGGTTTCTCGTCATTTGTGCGCCTGCCTGCTGTCTCTGGCATGCTATTCCGCTGGTTTATTGCTTAAGTGTACTTCAGGTTCTGATCACCGCCGGTTAAAATGTATCCCTATGTGTAATATTAGCGATGCTATGTGACTCTATACTAATAATTTAAACATATACTTTATAAGTCGTGCCATATTTACAAAACTATTCATTTATACGTTGAAGATTATAGACGAAAACGTAGAATTAATGCAATTGTACCGAGAATTCTGTTTCATACAGACATTGTAGAAGTGCGCCGTAGAAATTTAAAGTACAGGGGACTCTAGATTACGTGACTCAATAACAGCTGCCATTAGCAGTTGCGCGCAGTAAGAGGGATAGGCATGGGTAAAACGCATATGAGATAATAATGCGCTAGGAGTAATCCTCTGTTCCGATGAGATTGTTAGAGAGGTAATTAAATGATCATGGATCTGTACTGAAAGGGATATAGCTATACAGTCTGGGCTTTTATAGTGAATGTCGTACTGGGACAATAATAGTGAATATATTGGAGGATGACTAGGGGTGATAGTACTCAGAATAATTCACACGCAGAGACAGAAAAATAAATAGTATAAGTGTTAGTTTGTGGAGCATATTAGTTGTGATGATAGAAATTATCTCAGCAATCCTTTGGATTGTGTGCTACTCAGAGCCCTCGAAACACAATGTTTTTATGTAGAATACTTGACGAAAGATGTTAGGTTCTCCAACTGGGAAGAGGACAGAGCGATAGAGATTATTATATGTTATAGAAGGGATAAATGATAGAGAGGTCTCATTGAGAGAAACCGACACAGATACAGCGTAAAAATCAACATGTGTCCGCCCACATGAATGTACTGGGAACTTCGTCAACTATGAGATAGAGCGTATCAAAGATTGTAATAATCGTGAGTTTATTCTACAAATATTGGAGTAGAGCGGCAATTGCTCGACGCTCTCTCCTCTCGTCGCGTCGCTCAAATCGCGCTACCAGTAATGCCCGTCCACGTACGAGCCAACACTAACTAGTCAGGCAATAGAAGAATGTTTACCAGAGCAAAGACTTTTACCAATAATAGCGAGAGATGCTAAGCAAGCTTGACAGCCAATCCAGTACGTATAATATGGTGAAGTATAGTTATCTGCCGACGGCTTTAACCAAGTCTTAAGTGATAAATATATTTTGATTCTGTTTAAGTTCGCAAGACCGGACTCATTTGAAACGTGCTGGAGATTAGAGTCAGAGGAAAGCAAGAAGTCGCATGTATGCGGGGTGTATATGTCTAAAGTTCAGGTTCTCCTAATCTCCTCGTGGTTTCTTCTATCATTAACAGGGAGTTTTCTTGTAACTATGCCGTGTGAGCCTATTTTGGATCAGGCTATTCTGTTGTACAACATATCTTTTGCTAAGTGTGAGCGGAAAAGAAGAGGAAATATTGCTATAATTATATATATGAGCGAGAAATGTGTGAGTTTAAGCAGCTCTTAGTGGTGTAGTAGATAGAGAAGAATATGAGTACGTATTTTGTGGTGTAACTCGAACTTAGTAATCGAATGCGGATATGATGTGGGAAAATTTCTTAGTTATATGTGAGTGGATACCTGAAGTAATACGAGATGTAATGAGCATAGAAGATAACGGATATTATTAAATCTGATCGGAATATATGGAGAAGTTTCAAACTCAGCGATAACTTATCTATATTCGCATAGTCCTAATTGTGGCTGATATTATACATTAATAAGTAAAGACGCTAGGAGGACAGACTCACATTACTCAGATGTACCACTGTATTACACTTAAGATATGGAACATTGGTATGGGATATCAAGTTTGCACGCGAGTTATATTATCAGTCTAGCTTGGAGTCAACTATTAATCTACGAGGTTGTGATAAATGAGTATAGCTGCTATAAAGTGCTCAATCTTTCTTTAATCTACGGTGAGTGTCAGTAATGACGAACGAGGAGATAAATTAATATTGGAATAAATAAGATACTACGAATGACGGTTGCATGACACTTAAGCATAGCTAGAGTCATATTACGCAGGAAAGACGAGAACAAAGAAAGTAGAGAATTATAGAGAAGGTAATTGCAAAGGTAATCATAGTGAGAAGAAAATAAATTAAGGATAATATGATTGACGCATTATATTGTGCTATAGTCACGCGATTATATGTGTGAGAAACTATGTGTATGAAGAAGATAGAACTAAGCTGTATATCAAGTGTGGATCTTCATTGTTGTAGAGGCGAAAATACGCGCTTAAAGGGGACCCGACCTCACATCGCAAGGCGACTGCTCAGCCGTGATCACTATAGGGACTGACTGCATGGAGAGAGAGCGACACTATTTACATCGATGGTCAAAATGGTGTTAAGGAGTGAGAGCCACGCTAGCATAAGTGATCAGTCGCAACTCTAGACATCATAGAGAGGGACATAAATATTGTGAATGATGAGTACCTGAAGTATAAAGATTAAATAGGGTTGATAACATAGAATTGAGGGGTGGAGTATATAAAGATACTTATCTAAGAGATGATGCGTATAATAAGAGAGTAGATTAGAGAAAGTAGTAAACTAGTTAGTATGAGAAGATATGTGTAATGGTGGAGTTCGCTAGAGGAAGGTGTGAAAGTAAATGAGGGTGGTACGTTGACTAAAGAAAAAATAGATTAATTAGGTCGAGTCTTAAGTTATTCTATGTGAATTGGTTTGTTCTCCAATGGTGGATTATGTGAAGATATAGTAGATTATTGATAGACAAATTAAGCATTATGGTTAGCGCCAAAGTCTACATTACGATTAAGGGTCGCATAGAGTGGATAAGCATAAGAAGTGACAGCCGTTTGAGGGTACTCTAGACTAATTATGACATGTTTTATAAGGTAGCGTCACGCGAAATCTCGACATAAATTAAATATATGTGGGTAGGTAGTATACAGAAAATTCTCTTGTAGCAGTAAAAATTTTCTGAAACAGGGACAAGATAGTTCTGGAAAAGATAGATTAATTAGGAAAAAGGGAACGTAAGAGGGTAAGGACGGTTAATAGAAACGACGATAGTGAAGTAGGTTATAGGAGGGAAGTGATGGGAATGTAGCAATTAGATAGAGGGTGAATGATATAGTGGGTGAGGCAAATAAGGTGCTAGGGAATGTCATTTATAGGGGAATTATTTAGAATGAAGTAATGTATAGTGGAGGATTGAGTAGAGTAGTATTTATTTATAATAGAGAGAGTTGAAGTGGGAGCCAAAATGTGAGGGGCGTGTTAACATGCAGGGCACGTGTCACAGATTCGGGGATTATATGTTGAAAAGATAACAGCTTAATGTGAATATGTCACTCTATCTAGCTGGCTTGGGTTTAATACTCACAGAGAGAAAGAAACGCCTGACGAAGACTTCTTCAGCGTGATCACTCAGTCAGGTGTGTTACCACTGACCACGATGAGTTAAAATTAAATCCACTATTTTCGATGATTAAGTGAGATTTTCTTATGTCCCAGAAATTGTTACAGTAATATGTGGGTAATGCTACACAGTAACGTGGTAGGACGCGGTGACCATTTGAGCAGGACCTTGTTCTCGTCGCTCACTAGCGTTTTAATTGTCATATGTATGGAGGAGGGGTGCAGCGACAAGTAGGTCTTCTTCATAGAGAATTTGAGGGCTGCCCTCCCCGCTCACAGCTCAGGAGATGCGATTAATAATTGTGGTTCTATACCCAGGCTGGTTTTTGACTGTTGATTTAAAGGGATAGAGCGGATAATGGTACGTGTAGGGCAGCAACTAATAGTTCCTGTGTATTTATGCTTCTTTTGAGGTGGGTAGTATTTGAGAGACAAAAGAGTGAAGTAGTTGGATTTAATCCTTTTTCATGTGATTATATACTTAATTTGTATAGAGTGGTCATGAGTTAGTGAATTTATAATACTGGTGAAAGGTTAATGTAGATAATTGGTCTATATATTATTATTAGCTGATAATGTAAACATAGTTGAGAGATTTTATTTAATGGAGTGGGTTAAAGTGGCGGTGTGTGGATCAAGCTATTTCTAACAATTGAAGATGCTAGGTGGAAGAAAGGATTAAATAGGAAAGCGTAGGTGAAAATAGGGAAAGTATGTATGCATAGTCATATTGTTTTTCTAGATCTGTAGATATGAACAATGCATATATAATATTCATGATATAGGGTGTAGGAGGGTAGTCTTAAGTAGTGAGATTATGAGATGTGGGTCGCTGTGAAGTAGTACATATATATTTAGGTGAATATAGGTAGAGGAAATAGTACAGTGGAGTATAGAAGTTGAAAATCGGGTACAATTTGGTGTGGGATTTACCTCGCACGCGGTCAGCTATTTGATTAATGGAGGGGATGTTTAGGTCATAATTGAGTGTGTTGGGAATAGAGGTAATTAGAAGAGACGTAGGTGCGTATACGAGATGAGTAGGATGTTTTAGGGTATATAAGTCTATAGCAGGCAACCGTTATGAGTATAGAGAGTGAATTACAGTGATCAAAAGGATAGCTGTCAACCTGTCATCACGTGAGCTTTTTATCAAATTTTATTTCGTATGGAGTAAGTGTTGTCGTGGAAAAGGGATATGGAATCAGTATGTAAGGAGACGCCGTTGCATGAAGAAAGGGGTTGTAATTTTACCTGTGAGTATATAGTGATTGAGATGAATACGAAGAGTGAATAAAGAATAGTATAGCGGAAGAAGTAGTAATCGTTGGCTGTATGGGGTGTATTTTACTATTTTTATTGACTCGGATTCTATAGCGTGTGCCATTGAAGGAAGTAGTTTTAGTCTCAAATGAGAATTCAGATAAGGGGCGTACCTCATGATGTGAATACGTTTAATCGACGTGAGTACTGTATCGATAATGAATCTCAAGGTAAGAAGGTGTAGGTGGAGGTTCGCTTTTAGAGAGGTTAATTCTTAGATCAATTCCAATACTACTGATAAGAGTAATAAGTGTTAGTGTTTTGTAAAGGAGGAGGTAACAGATCTAGTCAAATAATCAGGGGATGGGGTTTAAGAGATATCTAGATAGATAGAAGGGTTATCTAATATGTTTAGCGTATTTTATAAGAATGAGGTTATAAAGTAGTTTTCTAGAATATTAAGGGATGCGATTTTGAGTAGGTAATAGTAGAAAGGTAATGGTTATATGTAAAGGAAGAGATAGTACAGCAGTAGTATAGGAAGGTAAATAGAGCATTCGAGTTCCGCCCCGTGGCTGAGAGGCAGTTATGGAAAGGGGGATTATCAGCATATAAAACTTAATGAATAAGATATGTCTTTGAAATAAATTTCAGTGTATTTCCTGACTAATAAAGAGGTCAGGGCCTACCTATATTGATGTGGCGCCGGTGTGTTTCAAAAAGTGTACCCTTGTATGCAGGGAGTGAATCGCCTAAGGTCAAGAAAGAAGTTGAAGCTGTGGTTTGAAAAGGTAGTAAAAGGGATTTGGGAAAATAATGGTCAGTTTAACATCCTATAAAGGATTCGAATTGAGACATTTATCAGAATAATGATATGATTGGAAGAATGGTTGTGATGAGAGAGAGCGGCAGAATGGCAATGTTAAGATGGTATTGGACAATCTGGGACGAGGAATGTGAAGGAAACAGAGGGTGTTAAAGAGTTTGGGGGCGTACTGGGGATAGGAAGAGAGAGGAAGGGGGAGGACCAAGTAAGAAGGTGGTATGGTAGCGGGAATAAAGCGAAATGCTGGAAGAGAGTAGTGATTATAGAGAAGGATAGATCCTTTCTCGCGTT